>JAIUZE010070324.1:0-164709 GCA_022085475.1 Heliosperma pusillum
AGAACGGATGAAGAACGACGAAGAACTCTCAAGAACGATTAAAGAAAGTGTTAATTAGATCTAAATTTGATTTATTGTAAAAAGAAAAGTTGTTAGTGAGTAATGTGGTGGTGAGTGAGCCGTGTGTTTATCGAGAAAATAATGAGTCGGGTTTTGAAATTGTTGTTACGGAATTGACTCGGGTTTTATTATTATAATAAGATAATTAATTAAATATTAAGTTAATTAAATTAAATATCTAGATATTATGTTATATTAATGAAAAGAAATGAAAATATCTAGCCCTATTAGAGGAAGAGGAGCCGTGTGGCTTGGTGCTTGTCGGGTCTGTTTTGTAAACGGTTTTTGCGTAATTTTCGTTGACGGATCGATAAAGTAATAAATATCTAAGATATTATTATTAGTTTAATCAAAAGAAAGAAAATATCCTAAGTGAGTGGAAAAAGGTGACATGGGCGTGTGACTCATGCCAAAGTCGAGTTTCGGGTTTGTTTCGGGATTTACGATGACTCGGGAATAGTTAAATGATGTTCGGGATTAAACCGTAAAAGTTATTCTTTAAATTCCGAATAAATTCAAAATAATTATATTAAATTATGATAAATCTAAATAAATCTTAATAAAAATAAATTAAAAATTTTATTTTTTTAAATAAAATTTCGGTCTTCAAACTTACAAGGCGAGTCGGGAAAAGTCAACGAAAGTCAAAGTCGACTTAAAAGTCAAGAAAAGTCAAAGATGACTTAAAAGTCAAGAAAAGTTTATGACGACTTAAAAGTCAAGAAAAGTCAATGACGACTTTAAAAAGTCAAGAAAAGTCAAAGACGACTTAAAAGTCAAGAAAAGTCAAAGATGACTAAAAACGGGATTTTCATGAAATCTCTCAGAAATTCCAAATACGAACTCGGAATTTTAAAATACGACTCGAAACAATAAATTCTATTTTAAAAACTTAACCTTGCTGGAAAGTATCCTTAAGAAATTTTACTAGAAAAATGGGGTACTTTTCGGGTTGTTACAATCACCCCTCCTTTTCAAAAGTTTCGTCCTCGAAACTTAGAAGAAGTAATGTGACATATATGTAGGTCAATTCAAAACTGTTAAAACTATACTTGTAATAAAAATATAGGGTCTCATCAATGGAACAGAAGGTTCTCGTCCGCGGTTAAGAACATCGACGTCCCAAGTCAAAGACTCAAAAGATACATTTTCGCATCAATAAATGAGAAAACTAGTTATCGAACGTCTCCAATAACGAGTCTCAACACTCCTTGACGGTAAAATACTTGAAATCATAAAATATTTTCAAAAGCTTTTAGTTCAAAAATTTCATAGTAAAGGTAATAACTCTACTATCTATGCCTAAAATTTCTAACTAAAGCTTCTAATGATCTTCCTATAAGAACTGATATTCGATAGAAGGAACGGAATATTCGAAAGAATAAATCGAATAGAAAGAGGAAAGAAAGAAATTTACCTCAAGCAAAGAGCTCGGGATATTTAGCTAACATTTTAGCTTCGGGTTCCCAAGTTTCTGATTCAACGTTTCCACAACGCCAAAGAATACGAACTAAGGGTACCACTTTGTTTCTGAGTTGTTTGTTAGCCCTTTCAAGTATACGAATCGGCCTTTCTTCCAAAGCCAAATTAGGTTCCAAGTCCAACACTTCATCTTGAATAATATGACTCGGATCACTGATATACTTCTTCAATTGCGAAACATGGAACACATCATGAACTTTATTCAAGTTCGGAGGTAATTCCAAACGATAAGCAACAGGACCAATTCTTTTAAGCACACGAAACGGTCCAATATATTTAGGACTCAACTTTCCTTTCACTCCAAACCGTTTCACTCCTTTCATTGGTGACACTTTAAGGAATACCCGATCATCAACATCAAATTCAAGCGGTCGTCGACGAACATCGGCATAGGATTTCTGTCTATCTTGAGCTGCTTTCATTCGCTCACGAATAACTTGAACTTGATCAATAGTTTCAGTCACTATGTCGGGACTCATCATATGATCATCCTGGACTTGATCCCAACAAACAGGACTACGGCACTTCCTACCGTATAAAGCCTCGTACGGTGACATCTTGATAGATGCATGATAACTGTTGTTATAAGAAAATTCCACCAAAGGCAAACACTTCTCCCAAGAAGCGTGAAAGTCTAAAGCACAAGCCCGTAGAAGATCTTCCAAGGTTTGGATCGTTCTCTCAGTTTGACCATCAGTAGCGGCATGAAAAGCTGTGCTCATCAACAATTTACTACCCATGGCCTCTTGCAAAGCCGTCCAGAATCGGGAACAGAACCTCGGATCACAATCTGAAACTATATCTTTAGGCACTCCATGGTAGCGTACTATCTCTCTCACATAGGCAGCAGCTAAGACATCTATACTCCAAGTTTCTTTGATAGGCACGAATCGGGCACACTTGGTTAGACGGTCTACTATAACCCAGATGGCATTCTTTCCACTAGAAGTAATAGGTAAAGCCATCACGAAGTCCATAGAAATAGACTCCCATTTCCAAAGAGGAATTTCCAAAGGTTGCAGCAAACCTCCGGGTCTTTGATGTTCAATCTTCACCTTCTGACAAGTAAGACATTTACTAACATACTCCTTTACTTCAATCTTCATCCTAGGCCACCAAAACTGTGGTCTCAAATCTTTATACATTTTGTCACCGCCAGGATGAATAGAATAAGGAGAAAGGTGAGCTTCATCAAGTATTCTCTTTCTCAACTCGGCACTTCTCGGAACATACATTCTACCATGGTAACGAAGGTAGCCATCATTATCCACCACACAATCTTTAGCTTGCCCAAGTAGTATCTTTGCTCGTATGGCGATAAAAGTAGCATCCTCCGGTAAACAAGTACGAATCTCACGATAAAAATCAGGTTCCGCGGTTAAAGCACCAAGATAATCAAACCCTTTCCCAACAAACTGTATCTGAAGCTTCTGAAATTCAGTTACTAGTTCATCGGGTAAAGTACCAAGAGCATTTAATGAATGACTAGTCTTTCTACTCAAAGCATCTGCCACAACATTTGCTTTTCCCTCATGATAAATCAACTCAGCATCATAATCATTCACTAACTCTAACCATCTTCTCTGCCTCATGTTCAACTCTTTCTGAGTAAAAATGCACCTCAAGCTTTTATGATCGGTGTAGATTCGACAATGAACTCCAATAAGATAATGTCTCCAAGTTTTCAATGCATGCACTACAGCTGCTAACTCAAGATCATGAGTCGGGTAGTTCACTTCATGAACCCTGAGTTGTCGAGAAGCATAAGCAATGACTTTTCTATTCTGCATCAAGACACATCCCAAACCATGCTTTGAAGCATCACAATATACATCATAATCAGCTCCATCATCTGGTAAAGTTAAAACCGGTGCGGTAGTCAATCTCTTCTTTAATTCCAAGAAGGCAATTTCACATTCATCGGTCCAAATATACTTTGCTTCCTTCTTTAGCAATTGAGTCATCAGTCTTGCTAATTTAGAGAAATCCTTCACAAACCGACGATAATAACCTGCTAAACCGAGGAAACTCCGAATCTCGGACACGTTTCTCGGACTCTTCCAATCCACAACTGCCTCATATTTAGCTGGATCGACCATAACACCGTCTTTTGAAATGACATGACCAAGGAAAGATACCTCGGGCAACCAGAATTCACATTTGGAGAACTTAGCATACCACTTTTGGCGTCGAAGAACACCCTAAATGGTTCGGAGGTGATCGGCATGTTCTTCCTTAGATTTAGAAAAAATCAAAATGTCATCAATGAATACCACCACACGTTTATCAAGATACTCCCTGAAGGTACGATTCATCTGATCCATGAATATTGCGGGAGCGTTAGTCAAACCGAATGGCATCACATTGAATTCGAAATGACCATACCTCGAGCTAAAAGCAGTCTTGGGCATATCTGATTCCCGAACGGGAATTTGATGATAACCCGATCTAAGATCAATCTTTGAGAAAGTAGAAGCACCACGTAACTGGTCAAAGAGATCATTAATACGTGGAAGAGGATATTTGTTTTTGATTGTGACACGGTTCAACTCACGATAATCAATGCACATTCGCATAGAACCGTCTTTCTTTTTGACAAATAGTACGGGCGCACCCCAAGGAGAAGCACTAGGCCTTAATGAAGCCTTTCTCAATCAAGTCATCAAGTTGGATTCTCAACTCTTTCAACTCGGAAGGCGCCATACGATAAGGAGCTTTAGCAATAGGTCCAGTTCCAGGAACTAGATCGATGGAAAATTCAACATCTCTTTCAGGAGGAATCCCGGGTAATTCATCGGGAAATACATCCAGAAATTCTCGAACAATAGGAACATCCTTCAAAGAAGGAAGAGAAGAATCAGAAGTAGTCACTACACATAGAAATGCTTGATGACCCTTCCTCAAAACATTTATCATTTTCATAGCTGAGATTAACTTCACACTTGTTTGCTTTCTAACTCCTTGATAAGAAACACGAATACCCAAAGGACTTTTAAGAATAATCTTCTGGTCACGGCATTCAAATCGAGCATGATAAGTAGATAACCAATCCATGCCCAGAATAATATCAAACTCTTCAAGAGGAAACCGTAGAAGATTAGCCGGAAAAATAGATCCATTTATGGATATTGGAATGTCGGAATGAAGATAAGAGCATGAAAATACATCTCCGGACGGTAAAGATATTGGGGTACTTTCCCCAACTGAAGCTTTGATAGGCAATTTATCGGATAATCTCATTGAAATAAAAGATAAAGAAGCTCCCGTGTCAAATAAAATTAAACACGGTATTTCATAAATGGAAAACATACCCGTCACAATGTCAGGTTGAGCCTCGGCCTCAGCTCGGCTCATGATAAAAATACGACCCTTAGGTCTCCCAGAAATAGTCGGTGTAGAAACCGTCTTCTTCTTATCAGGACACTCATTATACCTGTGTCCCGGTTTCTGACAGTTAAAGCATACAAGTGGCTTGTTGAAACAGCCAACACCCGGATGCATAGGCATCTTACACCGAAAGCAAGTACGACCCTTAAGATCGTTGTTGGTGCTCGGGAAGAATGGACGGTTACTCGGATTTGCGGGTCCACTCTGAAAGTTTCTCCTCTTGTTTGGAAAAGAGGGAGAAAAGGAAGGTCGGGAAGTAGGATATAAAGGTCTCTTGCCATAAGAATTAGGAGCAATATAAGAAGTACGAGCCTCTTCGGCAATCTCCCGAATAGAACTCTCCGCCCATAAAGCATCATTATAAATAGAGACGAAAGAAGTAGAACCCCTACTAATCTTTCCCTTTACCTGGGGAGAAAGCTTCCCTAAGTAAAAGAAAGCCTTGTCTTCCTCCCTCGAAATAAGTCGAGTGGCATAATGAGCCAACTCATTAAACTTGGTTGTGAACTCTTGAACCGAAAGAACCCCCTGTTTAAAATCCATAAACTCCTTCAGCTTCTGCTGCCTCAACTCATCCGGGTAAAACCTCGCCTCCAATAGTTCACGGAATCGAGTCCACCCGAAATTAGGCTCCAACTTAGCAGTAGGACCTGAAAGAGTCCACCACTGATCGGCTTCTTTCACTAAGAAGTGAGAAGCCAGACGGACCTTATCCTCTTCAAGGACATCATACAGAGAAAAGCTCTTCTCCATTTCACGTAACCACCCCGAAAGCTGAACGGATCTACCTCACCACCATAGGTTTTTGCTTGGCTCCTAGATAGTTGTGAAGCAACCCATGAACAACTTCCGTGTCTCTCACGGTCGGGAATAGGATTAGGAATAGGATTTGCTTGCTGATTTTGCTGATTTTGCTGGTTCTGAATAATAACCGTAAGAGCTGCTAAGATCGTGTTGTCAATTCTCGGAGGCATCTTGCAAAATAAAAACACAGATTATTACTTATCATTTAGCAAGAACAAAGAGACTACAACATAAATCCTAATCTACCCATCTTACCCTTCTATCTCACAAGTTTATTATTTTATTAAGGTCAAGTTATTTATGCGAGGGTACACAAACGTGCGTCGGGAGCAAAATAGCTCTGATACCAACTGTAACACCCCGGCCCAAACCTTGGGTCGGGAGCGGTCACTCATGATAGCTCTCCAGGCTGTGTACATGGCCCACAGATCAACACAGGTCCTTTCCAGCGCATTTTGTCCTCACTCATGCACATCCCGGGAACCTTCCCAGGAGGTCACCCATCCTAAGACTACTCTCAGTCAAGCACGCTTAACTTTTGAGTTCTTTTGCATGGATGACCAGAAAAGAAAGTGCACTTTGTTAATATGAGTAGTACTTACAATCCCTTTAAGCACTAGTCATTTAAACTTATCAATGGACCTCTTCAACAAATGTGGGGTGTTACATCCCCTCTTACCTTCCTCTATCCGTATTGGTAATAAAATTACCGTCTTTCTCGCTTTTTAAATTATCCGTCTTTCTCAAGGTGAATGATATTCATCATTTATTATCTAATTGTATGTAGGTGGAGACTAGGAAGGTTTAGAATCGATTAAAGACGCGTAAAGGTAACGGTGAAGGGTTACTCGATATCATTTACGTGTTTTATATGATTTCTATGTTAGAATTCGTATTTATAATATGATTAGTAAGCTTAGGAATTGAGTTATTGATGATGATTGTTGTTAGTTGATGATTGTTGATGATGATTATTGATTGTTGCTAGTTGATAGAAGTTAAATATGAGAATTGAAAATGATTGAACTTGTGTATGTTGTTCTCGGGTAGGATGTAGTCCTGGCCGAAGGACCGGCTGCCGGTTCAGTGGCCGGCTGGGAATTCACTACACCGACCCTTTTTCGTAGAATGATCATATCTCCTTCGTTACTTGCTTGTTTTGGGCTTGTGACCTATCATTGGAACCGTAAGAGGATAAGCTATCACCTCGACTTGGAATTTATGCATTTGCATATCTAGAACTCTAGTTATGACCGTTTGAAGTGGACCCTTGTTTTAGTTAGTTTCCAAACTTGCTTTTTGTGTGTAGTTGTGCTCCGAGCCGGGGTACCGGCCGCCGGCCTCCACACCGGCCTGGAACACGGCTGTGTTTTCTTCTTGAAATTTCTAAAACTCGTAATTTATAATAGTTTGCATGGTTCGTTTATCGTATAATTTTACGTAGTGACTTATAATATTCATGTTTTGGATTTATGATTTTCCATTCGCTTGTATCACATGTTTTGTGACGGTTTTTGCTATGCCCCACTTTGAGTCGGTTTTTACAAATGTTACGGTTTGAGCACTATTTTGTCTTGTGCTTGGTACTCTCATTCCCTTGGCTACCTTCCCGTTCGTAAGGCTGGAATGTCGGAACGGAGAGGTATCCTACTGCTTAAATGCATGTGTTAGTGGGCATACGACGACGTTGTTGGGAGTTGAACTCATTGCGTTGATCGACCCGGCCGTCAAATGTTGTGTACTTGCGAGGTGGTGTTATTTGCATGTAGCGTACCGCTTGTTATGTGGCTCGAGCTCTTTTCCGCCTCTTTCGTGAATTGATCTACCAAATTTGGGGTACTCGGCGTCTTTGTAAGACCGAGTCTTGGATGCGAAACGTTTTATCGCATGTCGAATCGGAACACGTTATATTCCGAGAATCTGGCCAGGTTTAGACTAGGACCGTATTATTATCGTCGTGCTAACAGGAGGAAATTAGTCTACATATACGAAATGTAGCATCGTGTATGAGTTCAGGGAAATGCTTTATCCCGTGGAAGCCTGTTAATCATACTTGCCATGTACACGGTGCTAGTGCGTTTCATTTACCGTGAGAGATGTCGTCTTGTGTCGTCGTCTTTGAATGCGTGATTTCATGATATTATTCATGGTCATTGCATGATTGGGCACCGTCAATGTATGGGTTTGTGAATGGATGATAATATGTTGGATTTATTGTGATCATCGCATGACTTGGCATGTTTTTTTTGTCGAGTCTCAATCTTATCAAACGTATACCGCTAACGGTGAGATGCAAGCCCTAGTGAGCGTATTCGGTTGCCTAAGAGTGTCTTCCCCGAGTCTTTGTATAACATGATGGGTTCGGATTTGTACCTCTTATGCTCTTATCAATATATATTGAGTTGCCTATCTATCCTTATCGTATCTCACATGTATATCTATATATGCATGATTTTACTTTTGTATTTCCTTCTATGTACGTTTAATGTGATATGGCTGGGAGAACCTGGAGTTACTCCCCACTGATTGTGGCGTTCATGTTTTTCATGAATGAACAGGTTGCTTGCATGGATGGCTTTTTGCTTGACATTTTGGGTTTGGGTGTGAGCTAGCGGGCGTTGTCCCTGGATTAAAACACCTCTAGACGATTTTAGCTTGTTTGCTAAACACTTGTTCTTTGCTAACATTTTGAGAGACTCCGTCTCTTTGTTGTATTCCGTACTTAGTTTGTAATGTTTTGACACTCCTCGTATTTTTTCTATCTTGCATGTATAAAAGTTTTTAAAATACCGTATTTCCGCAAATTAATTCACATGCTTGTATGTTTTATATTTCCGCATTCGCGAGGGTTGTCACAATAGACATATTTAGTTGGTTTTTGACAATAATTTAGACTCTCTATGTGGCGATAATAACGACGCTATTTGACAATCTAAGAAATGAAATTACGATTATAAAAACATGAAAATGAATCTAAATGATATAAATAGAAAATAACAATCAAATGGAAAACAATAAAGGACAATAAACAAAGGATAAATTAGAAATACCTAGGTGACGATCAACAACGAAAGTGATAACGTTAATAGAAATCCCTTGCATAGAATAATCGTTCCTTGAATTACAACACTTGTACCCAACAAAGTACACTACAAAGATTGAAATTCTTATTGAACTAAACTAATGTTTTGATGTGAAATGGACATAAATAAACTAAGAACTAAAGACAAAAGAAGAAAATGATCTAAACTAGAAAGACTAAAAACTAAAGAGAAAATGTAAGAAGAAAGGAGATGTTGTATGAGAAGTAGATGTGTGAGAGGTAGATGTGTGTTGTGAAGAAAGGCTGGAGCATCTCTATATAGCATTAGGGTTTCGTGGAGAAGGGGTCGAACATTAAACATATAAGACAAAAATAGGAAGTTGAAGCATCATGCTCGGATCAGCAGGGATACCCGATCGGGTACACACTTACCCGATCGGGTAAGTGGACATCTAGAAGCTCTTGACTAACGTTTCATCTTCCTTTGCTTTGACTTGACTTCCATCATCCCCCTTGACCTCTTCAATCGGATTTGTTGATAAGGTTTGATGTAAAGCGATGAATTCTTCCGCCTAATTGATTGATCTTCCGACAACTACGAAACCGTCTTTACTTCTTCTCTCTTTTGAGTTAGTGAACCTTCTTGAAATGCCATTGACATGGTCAAGCTTGCTTCTTCGAATCGTCGGGTTCTAGGCAAATGCTCGGAAATATAGAAAAAAGGCGTAGAAACGTCACTTTCCCCACAAAACAGGTTAGAACACATGAATTCGCCTAGAAGACGATATTAGCTCATAAAATGGCTTAACAAAGCACAAATGACATACTAAACGGAGCTAAAATGGGGGTTAAAATCATACAAATATTCACTTATCAAACTCCCCCAAGCTAAACCTTTGCTTGTCCTCAAGCAAACATAACAAACACTACCAGGACAAGGTTGCAAGCATTGGCTACTATACCATCAAGGAACAAATCTCACGTAAAACTTTGAAAACAGAATGAATCATAACCCAAAAGCAACGTGGGCAAGAATGATACATAAACATGGCTGAGATTTACATAACGGCGTAGCACAAAGAATTTCACTACAGATTTTCGGCTCTTGCATGATCTTTTGACAAATGGACTCTCACGGTACACTCGAACACTCATGTATGTAAAAGGTGATTTCTTTATGTGTAAATGTTTTTGAGACACTCACCTATGTACGACTTATGAAAATGTGTCCGCAGTCTAATATGGTAAACAATTCAAAACACAAGTCAAAGATCACAATGCACATAGAAAAGAAGCCGAAAAATAAGAAGAAGGCTTTGGGAAATGGCGAAAGGTGGACAAATAGTTATGGTCATGTGAAGGTTAGAATGAGCTAGCACTGACCAATGATAAATGAATACTCAATCCAAACTTTCGATGAATTCCCAAAAGACGAAAAACGAAGCCAGAAGTAACAATTTGGCTTATTACACACGAAACACACAAGGGTAAACTCCTTCTATTGATTTGACATTTTGAGGAGATACTCACAACTTCTTCTCTTATTTCTTTTTTTTTTCTCAATTTCTTTTTCGATTTTTCATTTTTTTCTATTTTTTTTCTTTTGAACAAAACTTCACTTCTTGAACTTTTTCGTTCTTCCAAATTCACTTTGACAGATAAGAACAAATCTTCTCAAAAGAGCACCCATACACCATAGTCTAGCTACTAGCTCAAAAGGTAGGTAGTTTTTACATGTAGCTATTATTTTTGTGAAGCATTTGTATGAAGGGGCTTATTTTGAGGGGCAATTTAAAGTGAAAAAGGCTTCAAATCTTAGTGAATCATGAATGCAATGCTTATAGAAATGAAATGAGAACCATACTTATGCGTTTTGACATGACACACATCACAAGGAGAACTACACACACCTAAATGAGACTGGGTATGGATGTACCAGTCTAAGGAGGTTCTACCTTACCATATATGTAACTTGCCAAATATCAAGATCAAGCGTACTCATCTATAGATTCATCCCATGCCTACTGTGTACAAGACTTCCCCATGTATGCACAATTCAATGAATATTGAATCATTATGGTTTGAAAGCTCTAAGTTTGGGAAATGTAACATGATAGCATAATAAGCAAGCAAAGCATGAAAAGCATTCAATTGTGTTCAAAATTTTAAAATTTCTCTCTAAAATCTTCTCTTTCTTATTCAAAATTTGAAAAATATAACTAAAATGCAAAATGGGAAAATGTAAAAATGCAATCCCTCCCCCAAGCTAAACATCACATTGTCCTCAATGTGAGCACAAAGACTAAACATTCAACGAAATGCTTAATGGGAAGAAAGGAAAAATAAAAGAAGAATGAAGCTTACTAGCCAGCGCAGACTCCCCCAAGCTAATCTTTTGGACTTTGACAAGGAAGGTCTTCATAGATTCTTCAAAAACTCTTTCATCTGCAAAGAAAATCTAACAAAACAACGAAAAAGGAAAAAGCAAAAAATAAAAATGCAAAAAAAAAGGGAAAACACGGGTTGCCTCCCGAGAAGCGCTTGTTTAACGTCCTGCTCGACGAATTCTTCTATGAAATCATTGGGTTGGGGATGGACGCTCCGTATAGATAATATCTAAGCATCCGATGATAGAATTGCTATAGTAGAGTTTCAGTCTGTGTCCATTGACTTTGAATTTTTCACCATTGCTAGTCATTAGTTCCACATAGCCATATTTGCTAACATATGTGACAGTGAATGGTCCAGACCATCGTGATCGAAGTTTTCCCCGAAAAATTTTCAGACGGGAGTTGAAAAGAAGTACTTGGTCACCGACATTTAATTCTTTTTTAATTATCCTCTTGTCGTGCCAACGCTTCGTTTTCTCTTTGTAGATCCTAGAATTCTCATAAGCTTGCAAACGAAATTCTTCTAGCTCATTGAGTTGCAAAAGTTATCTATCAGCGCTAAGCTTAGTGTCTAAGTTGAGTTCTTTGATAGCCCAGTAAGCTTTTTACTCTAACTCGACAGGAAGATGACAGGCCTTTCCATAAACCAACCGATAGGGAGATGTTCCAATAGGGGTTTTGAAAGTTGTACGATAAGCCCATAAGGTGTCATCGAGCTTATTACTCCAGTCAGTTCTAGATTTCGAGACTACCTTCTGAAGAATTGTTTTCAACTCTCTATTTGAGACTTCTACTTGACCGCTGGTCTGAGGATGATAGGCTAATCCTCCACTGTGATACACACCATATTTGGCAAGCAGAGTGTCTAACTGCTTTTCTCCAAAATGAGTTCCTCAATCACTAATCACGGCTCTGGGTACACCAAAACGTGAAAAGATGATCTTCTTAAATAGCCGTATTACAGCTCTAGCATCATTGGTGGGATTGGCAATTGCTTCTATCCACTTAGAAACATAGTTAACAGCGACTAAGATATAACGATTTCCATTAGAAGAAGGGAATGGTCCTTGATAGTCAATACCCCAGACATCGAATATTTCAACTTCCAATATGCCGTTTTGAGGCATTTCATGTCTCTTGGATATTTGACCCATTCGTTTACAAGCGTCACAAGCCATAACAAAGTCTTTTGAGTCTTTAAACATCGAGGGCCAGAAAAACCCGGATTGTAAGACTTTGGCTACGGTTTTGGACGGACCATGATGACCACCATAAGCAGATGAGTGGCATCCTTCTAAAACTCCTTTAACTTCCCACTGGGGGATACATCGTCGATAAAGACCATCTGAGCATTGCTTGAAAAGATAAGGGTCATCCCAAACAAAGAATTTTGCATCATGCAAAAATCTCTTTCTTTGGTTATAAGAAAGGTCAGAAGGTAGCTAGCGACTGACAAGAAAATGGGCCATATCAGCATTCCAAGGAGAAGAGTCAGCAGTCGCCATTAATGAATCATCAGCAAACGAATCATTAATTGGCGTTGGCAATCCTATTTCAGTTACTCTTATCCTTGAGAGATGGTCAGCGACTACATTTTCTGCTCCTTTCTTATCCCGTATCTCTAGATCAAACTCTTGAAGGAGTAAGATCCAACGGATAAGTCTAGGTTTTGCCTCTTTCTTTGAAAGCAGATATTTCAAGGCAGCATGGTCAGTGTAAACAATGACTTTTGATCCTATAAGGTATGAACGGAATTTGTCTAAGGCATAGACAATGGCAAGAAGTTCTTTTTCAGTGGTGGCATAGTTGATTTGGGCAGGATCTAAGGTTTTACTAGCATAGTAAATTGCATGAAGGAACTTTTCCTTTCTTTGCCCTAAAACAACTCCAACGGCATAATCACTTGCATCGCACATAAGTTCAAATGGAAGATTCCAATCAGGTGACTGGATTATAGGTGCGGTGATTAAAGCGCGTTTGATTTTGTTGAATGCCTCAAGGCATTCCTTTGTGAAATTAAAAGGTGCATCCTTAAAAAGGAGCTCAGTCAGGGGCTTGGCTTTTTTTGACAAAAATCTTTTATAAACCGTCGGTAGAAACCGGCGTGGCCAAGGAAACTCCTAATTCCTTTTACATTAGCAGGTGGTGGCAGTTGTTCAATAACTTGGATCTTAGCTCGATCCACTTCAATACCTCTTTCGGAAATGATGTGTCCTAAAACTACACCTTCGTTCACCATGAAGTGACATTTTTCCCAATTGAGAACAAGGTCGACTTCTTCACAGCATTTTAGAATTTTCGATAGATTTGTCAAACAATTATCAAAGGAAATACCATAGACGCTAAAGTCGTCCATGAATACTTCCATGATAGTTTCAACAAAATCGGAAAAGATACTAGTCATGCAATGCTGGAAAGTGGCAGGTGCATTACACAAGCCAAATGGCATTCGACGATAAGCGAAAGTACCATAGGGACAGGTGAAGGTGGTTTTCTCTTGGTCCTCAGGGTGGATAGGAATTTGGAAAAATCCTGAGTAACCATCTAGATAGCAGAAATATTTGTGGCAAGATAACCTCTCTAGCATTTGATCAATGAAGGGTAGAGGATAGTGATCTTTTCAAGTTGATTGATTCAACTTCCTGTAGTCAATACACATACGCCATCCCGTCACAATCCTTGTGGGGATGAGCTCATTCTTTTCATTCTTGACTACTGTTGTTCCTCCTTTCTTGGGAACAACTTGGACAGGGCTAACCCATTTCGAGTCAAATTTTGCGTAGATTATGCCAGCATCTAGCAATTTCATAACTTTAGCTTTAACTACTTCTTGCATATTTGGATTAAGACGGCGTTGACCTTGAACACAAGGTTTTTGGCCTTCTTCTAAGTTGATTCTATGCATGCAAAAGTCGGGGTTTATGCCAGTGAGATCTTCAAGTTTATATCCTATTGCCTTCTTATGTTTTTTCAAGACAGTCAATAGTGAGTTTAACTGATTTTCATCTAGGAGAGCACTCACTATGACTGGGCAATATTCGGACTCATCTAAAAAAGCATATTTTAGATTTGAGGGAAGAGGTTTAAGTTCAGGTTTATGTACTTCTGCCTTGGCAGGAGCATCAATTAAGCTTATGAACTCCTCAACTTCTTCAGATGGTATCTCTTTTCCAGTCGAGTCTCTTTCCAGCTCACTGATCTCAAAAGTGTCGTTTTCAGAGATATCCTCTAACAATAAAATTGCTTCTAAAGGATCCTCAATTATTGATGGATACAGAGATTCATCAATGATTGAGTCGACAATGTCAAGGAAACAGCAAGGCTCTTCAAGCATAGGGCTCTTCATTGCACTGTTTAAGTTGTAGGTGACTTTATCATCACCTACTTCTAGTGTCAATTTTCCATTCTTGACATCGATTACTGCTCCCGCAGTGTGTAGAAATGGCCTTCCTAAAATGATAGGGATTTGCGAATCTTCAGCCATATCTAACACGATGAAATCGACTGGAATGAAAAACCTCCCTACTCTGACAGGCACATCTTCTAAAACTCCCATAGGTTGTTTTAGAGAACGGTCTGCCATTTGCAGAGTGATACTTGTGCATTTAAGAATTCCCATATTCAATTTTTCGCAGATGGAACAGGGCATGACGCTTACACTAGCACCTAGATCGCATAAAGCTTTATCAATTGTGTAGGTGCCTATAGTGCAAGGTATAGAGAAACTACCAGGATCCTTTAACTTAGGAGGGGACTTATTTTGGAATAACGCACTGCATTCAGCGGTGAATGCGATGATTTCAACATCATCTAAAGTCCTCTTTTTAGTTAAAATATCCTTCATGAATTTCGTGTAAGAAGGGATTTGAGTGATTAATTTAGTGAAGGGAACCGTTACTTGGAGGTTTTTGACTACTTCCATGAATTTGCTGAATTGGGTTTCCTTATGATTTCTCCTCAAACGTTGGGGAAATGGAACTTGAATTTGGATGGGTTCCTTTTCAGGTTCATCCTTCTTTTCAGGTTTGTCTTCCGCTTCCTTAGCGGTGGATGGTTGAGAATCTTTTTGGCTCTCTTCTTGTGTAGGCTCAACTGTTGGTTCTTTGGTTTGCTGAGGTTCCGTATAAGTGGTACCACTCCTAAGGGTGATAGCATTTGCGGTGTCCCTCGGTTGCTCACCATGAGGTGGGAGTTGGCCTTGTTTTCTTTGGGCATTAGAGGAAGCCAATTGGGCCATTTGAGTTTCAAGCATCTTGATGGCAGCACTTTGAGCTTGATCACTCTTTTGAAGTTGAGCAAACATTGAATCTTGTTTTTGAACAACTTGTAGAAGCATGGATTCAATTTGCTCAAGCTTGAGTCATTAGGTTGGCCTTGAGTTGGAGGTGGTTGGTGTTGAGGTTGATTTTGGTATGGTTGGTTGAAGTTAGGTTGGAATGAAGGTCTCTGGTTTTGAAAACCAGGTGGATTGTAAGGCTTCTGTTGGTGTGGTGTGAATGGTTGTTGAATTTGTTGCTGGGGATTTTGAACGTTGGTGCTTTTGTAGGACAAAAAAAAGATGGTTTTTTGTGTTCTCATTATAGAAGTTTGAGAAAGCGTTGCCTTGCCTATATCCTTGATAGGCATTGACTTGCTCTATTGAACTTCTACATTCTTTAAAACTATGCCCTCCAACCCCACATGTCTCACATACCACTACGTGGTTAGTGACGTTGATATGTTCCTTGGATTGGGAAGAGCTTCCTACTTGTTGCTGCAGAAGGGCTAATTGGGCTTCTAGGAGTGCTACTTTACTTGAATCGTCCTTCTTGGCTTTGAGTGGCATAGCACTCTGATAGTCGTACTAGCTATTTCTACATCGATTTGATCGAAACGACCATTGTTACGGAGTCGAGGATACGACGCGATTCACCACAACAACCGTTGTAGAAGGTGATAGCTAGGAACCATGAATCAAGGCCATGATGAGGGCATTCTCTTTGTAATTCTTTGTACCTTTCCCATACCTCATAAAGGCTTTCGTCGCCTCTGTGACGGAATCCTGTAATTTGACTCCGTAAGAGTGCGGTTCGTTCTGGTGGGAAGTACTTTTGATAGAAAGCAAGAGCTAGACCATCCCAGTCGACTATTCCTAAGGCAACTCGGTCAAGACTATTGATCTAGAGTTTTGCCTTTCCTCTTAAAGAGAAGGGAAAGAATATTTCCCTAATCTGCTCTTGGGATACTCCAGTTTGTCTAATCGTGGAGCAATAGTCACAGAAGTTTTGGATATGAAGGTTGGGATCTTCTGTGGCATTGCCACCAAATTGATTTCTTTCTATTAGATTGATGAAGGCAGGTTTGATTTCGAAGTTTTGGGCTGTAATTTGAGGTATAGCGATACCCCTTGGAAGTGTATCTGCGGTGGGTTTGGAATGGTCGGAAAGTCGAACCATTTTCTTTTGTGAAGATGAAGATGGAATGTTGGTTGAAAGTTGATTGGTTTTTGGAAATGGAGATGAGAATGGATCTTCTTCTCCTTCAAGATTAGGTAAGATATCCGAGTATTTCTCACGAATACGATCTAAACTTGAAATATCAGAAGCTTTTGAAATTTCGTTGAATAGCTTTAATTTCCTACGCAGAGTTCTTTCTAGTTCGGGGTCTAAAGGAATAGGGGTCCATAGTCTAGAAGATCTGGGCATAAGATTGAAAAGCTAAGATGAAAAATCAAGAGAGGTCTAAAGGAATTTGAGTTCCTAAAGACTAGATAAAACTAATTGTGATGAAAATCACAAGAAAAAGAAAAATTAAACCGTGCACCCCGGCAACGGCGCCAAAATTTGATCGGGCCTGTCGCAAGCCCGATACAAAGATAATTTACCCAGACTAGGCTAATAACAAATTAATGTAATTAGGGAAGTACGGGTCGATCCTCAGGGAGATGGTATTTTCTATGGATTGTGAATCGTCTCATAATTGAGTTTTATCTAACGATTTTCTGGGTTTTGAGGTTTTAAATTCTAAACTAATAAAGAACATAAATAAAAATAAAATAAAAACAAACTAAAATGAAAACAATAAAGCAAATGATGAATTGACAATAATGAGAAGCCTTCTAGGGAAGTAGGTTCACACATGTAGATTGACATATTGATGAAATTGGATTTAGGATATACAAATAATTCATTGCGAGTTCGTAAGAATGATGTGTTCATTACAATCATAGATCAGATGGTCTAGCAGGCTTTTAGGCGATTTACTAGGTCTTAACCTACCATGTCATGCTTTGTCTATTCAATTCTTGTATCTCTACCTTGGAAAGGAATTCCATACTAGTCAATGATTTTGATCAGGAATCGTCAACTATCGTTAAAGTCCAAACATGCATAGACACAAAGTTTTAAAAGCACAATTTCTTTTATCCAATTATCATCTTTTAATCAATCCAAGATGGCTACCCTACACCCTAGAAAGGTGACTACTCACTCATGATTATGTTTAAGATGATATTAACAATGAAAACTAGGATAGACATATTTAGTTGGTTTTTGGCAATAATTTAAACTCTCTATGTGGCGATAATAACGACGCTATTTGACAATCTAAGAAATGAAATTACGATTATAACAACATGAAAATGAATCTAAATGATATGAATAGAAAATAACAATCAAATGGAAAACAATAAAGAACAATAAACAAAGGATAAATTAGAAATACCTAGGTGACGATCAACAACGAAAGTGATAACGATAATAGAAATCCCTTGCATAGAATAATCGTTCCTTGAATTACAACACTTGTACCCAACAAAGTAGACTACAAAGATTGAAATTCTTATTGAACTAAACTAATGTTTTTGATGTGAAATGGACAGAAATAAACTAAGAACTAAAGACAAAAGAAGAAAATGATCTAAACTAGAAAGACTAAAAACTAAAGAGAAAATGTAAGAAGAAAGGAGATGTTGTATGAGAAGTAGATGTGTGAGAGGTAGATGTGTGTTGTGAAGAGAGGCTGGAGCATCTATATATAGCATTAGGGTTTCGTGGAGAAGGGGTTGAACATTAAACATATAAGACAAAAATAGGAAGTTGAAGCATCATGCTCGGATCAGCAGGGATACCCGATCGGGTACACACTTACCCGATCGGGTAAGTGGACATCTAGAAGCTCTTGACTAACGTTTCATCTTCCATTGCTTTGACTTGACTTCCATCATCCCCCTTGACCTCTTCAATCGGATTTGTTTATAGGGTTTGATGTAAAGCGATGAATTCTTCCGCCTAATTGATTGATCTTCCGACAACTACGAAACCGTCTTTACTTCTCTCTTTTGAGTTAGTGAACCTTCTTGAAATGCCTTTGACATGGTCAAGCTTGCTTCTTCGAATCGTCGGGTTCTAGGCAAATGCTCGGAAATATAGAAAAAGGGCGTAGAAACGTCACTTTCCCTACAAAACAGGTTAGAACACAGGAATTCGCGTAGAAGACGATATTAGCTCATAAAATGGCTTAACAAAGCACAAATGACATACAAAACCGAGCTAAAATGGGGGTTAAAATCATACAAATATTCACTTATCATATGCCTTAAGCTCCTATAGCTTTGATCTTCTTTCTTGTTATTGTTGTTAGCTATGATAAGACTAAAACATACAGTTACATGCATATGATATATCAAGTAATGCGAATTATCAAGGAAACACATGTCATTATTAAAACTATAAAATAGGTTTAAAAATTGGCCTTCCCTTCCTTGTACTTGCTAGAGAATTTGAATGATTGTAGGTATTCAACCCACTTGACATGCATGGCACTTAGCTTATGTTGGCCATTGATGTACTTCAAGGCCTCATGATCTGAGTGAAGCACAAAAAGGCTTTGGTTTGAGGTAGTGGCTCCAGTACATTAGGGGTCTCACTAGGGCATATAATTCCTTATCATAAGTGGAATAGTTCACCTTAGCTCTACTAGGCTTCACACCAAAGAAAGCATCATGGTTTCGGCCCTGAATAAGCACTGCTCTAATTCCCACTCCACTAGCATCACACTCTACCTCAAACTGCTCATCAAAGTCAGGCAGAGCTAGGATGGGTGCTTCACATAACTTCTTTTTAATGAGTTTAAAGGCTACTTGTGCTTGCTCAGTACATTTGAACTCACCCTTCTTAATGCCTTCTGTTATAGGGACCATGATGGTGTTGAACCCTTGGATGAACCTCCTGTAAAAGGAAGCTAGGGCATGGAATCCCCTAACTTCAGTAATGTTCTTTGGAGTAGGCCAAGATTTGATTGCTACAATTTTGTCTTGATCCACATAGATGCCTTGGCAGAGATGACATGCCCTAGGAACTTGACCTTCTCAGCCATGGAGGGGCATTTTCCCAATTTCCCAAACAGTTTGTGTTCCCTCAACTTCAAACATAACATCCTCAAATGGTTCAAGTGATCAGATTTGGTCCTGCTGTAGACTAAGATGTCATCAAAGTAGTTTATAATGAATTTTACCATTTAAGGCCTCAATACTTCAGTCATGAGCCTCATAAATGTACTGGGGGCATTTGAAAAACCAAATGGCATAACCATCCATTCATACAGCCCATGCTTTGTTTTGAATGTTGTTTTCCATTCATCTCCCTCCCTAATCCTCACTTGGTGGTACCCATGCCTGAGATCTATCTTTGAGAATAGCCTGGCTCCACGAATTTCATCTAGCATATCATTTAATATGGAAATAGGAAACCTTTACTTGACAGTAATGTTGTTAATAGCTCTACCGTTAATGCATATTCTCCAAGATCCATCCTTTTTGGGGACTAGAGGAGCAGGCACAGCACAAGGGCTCAATGATTCTCTGACAAAACCCTTTGACATCAGCTCCTCTATCTGCCTTTGTAATTCTTGAGAGGACTTGGGATCACTCCGGTAAGCTGGCTTCTTAGGCAGCATAACACCTGGCTGGAGGTATATCTGGTGCTCTATGCCTCTTAAGGGGGCAATCTTGATGAAAGCTCCTTTGGTAATACATCTGCAGGGATATCAGCTGGTTCCTCTACTTGTTTGGATAGTAGGTAGAACACAAGCTGCTCCTGTTGAACCTCCTTTAGCATTGCTGCCTCTTTGAGGAAGAGGACCTCCTTAGGGCCACTAGTAGTTGGACTCCCACAGTCTTTGGTGTTTGGAGGTAAAGGTGTAAGGATTATCCTTTGACTCGCATGCCTAAAGATATACACATTACTCTTCCCCTTATGCAATGCATCCTTGTCAAATTCCCATGGCCTCCCTAGTAATAGATGACATGTATCAACTGGTAGCACATCACTGATCACCTCATCTTTGTACATACCTCCAATGGAGAAGGGTACCAGGCATTGTTGATCAACCCTCACTTCAGCACCCTTGTTGAGCCAGTTGAGCTTATATGGGTTTGGATGGGGTGTAGTCTTCAAGCCAAGCTTGACAACCAGGGTTACAGAGGCTACATTTTTACAACTCCCCCTATCTATTATCAATTTATAGACCCTTCTCTGAATGGTACACCTGCACCTGAAGATTAGTGATCTCTAGTCTTCCTTCAGAGGTTGATGCCGAGAGTGCATAACTCTCTAGAGGACAACGTTGTGACAAGTGTCTGGTGGTGCCACTAATAAGGACGTGTCAGCTTCATCCTCTTTCTCACTCATCTTCTCCTCTTGCTCATATTCAATGAGCCCTTCCTTCTCCCACTCCATAACTTCCACTTTAGTTAAAGCTCTTTTTGAAGGAAAGTCTCTTTTGAAATGGTCATAGCCCTGACATTGATAGCACTACCTTTTTTCCTCTGGGAGTGTGAGGGTGGTCTATTGTACCATATGGGCTTTACGCTTGTCCAAGGGGTTCCTATTGCTAACTGTAGGGACCCTAGGACTCTCTCCAATTCTTACCCGAATGTAAGGTGTAGTTACACCAAGCTTGGTGTAAGATTTGGTTGTTTCTTTCCCCATCTTTTCAACTCTAAGGGACAGGTTAACCACATCATCAAAGGACCTTTTAATCTTGTTAGCAATATTGTAGTTTAGACCTCCCAAAAACCTAACAATTTCTTGCTCAGGCTTTTTAGTAATGTCATACTGAGGGTAAGATGCTCAAACTCCCTTAAATATGACTCAACAAATTTCTCATTTTGTTTCAGTTTAGACAATTTAATGAACAAATATTGAGTATAATCCTTAGCAACAAATTTATCCAACAAATTCTTTTTCAGTTTTAACCAAGACTTAATGGGTTCCTTGCGTTCCCTAGCCCTTAGACTCTTCATAGTCTCATACCACAGGAAAGCATACCCTTTAGCTTCTGAATAGCTACTTTGAAAGCTTTAGCATCATTGTATCCTTTATACTCAAAGACTCTTTCTATGTCCCTAAGCCATTATAGTAAGTCATCAGGGTTTAAGCTACCACAAAACTCTAGAATGTCTACCTTGAGGTGTTTATCAGTCAGCCTGTCGACTGAAGCTCTGCTCCTGGTGGATTCATCTGAATAATAATGCTTTTCCTATTCAGGTAGTCTACCTCTGCCTCCTGGTGGTACATGGCCTCTTGGTCTCCCAAGACCTCTGCCTATTCCTCCACCAATCATCTGATTCCCTATGATCTCATCTAAGGCTCTGGTTAGGGTGGTAACAGCACCAGCCAAATCCTCCATCCTTGATTCCAGTCCTGCTATTCTCTCTTCACTCATTAGGCTGTTTTTGTGTTTTTAAATATAGTTTGGTAAGATGAACTCACAATAAGATGAACCTAAGCTTTGATGACCATTTGGAACACCAAACTAGGGGTTAGAACTGGAAACAAGAAGCAAACACAACAAGACACACAAAAGAGAGAACCCTGACTTTAAGACTATCAAGACTAGCACAGATAGACCTAAACGCAGTGAGTCTTAAGCTTAATTCAGTCACTAAGACTAGCAGAAGTGAAAGTATTAAGCCCAGGCCAACAAACGAAGACTAGCACAAGTTTGGTGAGGGTTTTAGCTAACAAAGACTGGCACAGGTTAACAAGCAATAGAGTAAATACTCCAAGTTTTCATTTAATCATATTCTGAGTATTACATAGGGCAAAAGGCTCTTTCTATAAAGCATTACAAAGAGATCTCTATCACCGGATTAAAGTTACATCTAAGCGTTTGAAATAGTCTTACAATGACTACAAAATAGATGCACAAAAGTCTCCTAATGAGACGAGCTGAAATGGACTGCAATGTCTTCAGAAAAGTTGCTGCAAAAGTAACATTGTCTCTTTCCTGAAATGGCAATGTTGTTCAGAGCTTGTAGCTGCTTGGTCTGGCTGTTTTTTTCTAATCATGGGCCTTTGAGAGGGACTAGTATGACCTTCTCGAGGACCTTATTAATGCTAAGACTTGTCACGCAAAATAAAGATGCCTTTGGGTGGATTGCTTGGCCTTTGTGGCTGACTGGTTTCCTGTTGTGACCCTTGAATTGTAGGCTGTTTTAGGTGGACTTCTAGGAACATTTAGGAAACGTTTTCTAGACTTTTAGCTAGCTAAGGACGTCAACTAGATGGGAAAAGGAGTTGGATCCCTTGATTGGATAGTTGCCTTAGGATATCTAGCTTGGAACCCTGTTCTGCCTGAATTGCTTCTTCCTGGACTGGCAGAATGGAATTGATCTTGTGAATCTGAATGGTGCTGCTTGTGCTGGTGTCTTGACATGTTCTTGTGAGGATTCTTGGTATCCTTGTGGTGCTGAGCCCCTGGCCCTTGCTTCACCATAGGTGACACCTTCAGAAGGACTTCGTCACCAATCTTAAGCTCAACATCCCGCCGATGTAGATCCGCATAACTCTTCTGCTGATCCTGCGCCGCCCGCACCTTTTGACGAAGCAACTTGACTTGCTCGATCATGTCCTGAACCATATGGGGTCAAAGAACTACCGCTTCAGAACTCTCATCCCAACAAACTGGACTCCTACATCTTCTCCCATATAAGGCCTCGAACGGTGCCATTCCAATGCTAGAATGATAGCTGTTACTGTAAGAAAACTCTATCAAATCAAGCCTATCTTCCCAAATCCCACCAAAGGACAAAACACAAGCTCGCAACATATCCTCTAGAGTCTTGATCATCCTCTCAGTCTGGCCTTCTGTCGCAGGATGAAATGTTGTGCTCATCTTCAATATCGCCCCCATCAATTCTTGCAGTTCCTTCCAAAAGTTAGAAATGAACCTTGCATCACGGTCAGAAACGATATCAAAGTGTATCCCATGAAGCTTCACCACATGCTTCCTATATGCCAATGCAAGCTCAATCTTACTCCAGGTATCTTTCATAGGCATAAAATGTGCTGATTTAGTCAACCGGTCCACTATCACCCAAATCATGCTATTTCCCTTCTGCGATCTTGGAAGTCCCACCACAAAATCCATGGATATAGACTCCCACTTCCACTCCGGCACTTCCAAGGGCGGAATCTTACCCCGCGGTTGCCTTTGCTCTCCTTTGACCCGGTGAGATACCAAACATCTAGCCACAAAATCAGCTACCTCTTTCTTCATCCCTGGCCACCAGAAATTATTCTTCAGATCCTTATACAACTTATCCCCACCCGGATGAACCGAATAAGGAGTACAATCAGCTTCAGTCAAAATCAACTTCTTCAAATCTGGATCACTCGACACACAACAACGCCCCTGAAACATCAGACGCCCATCACCATGACTCAAGAACCTAGAAGTAGTATTATCCTCTATTCCCTTCCTCCACTGCCGAATCTTAGTTTCCTCTAACTGCTTCCTCCTAATGCTATCATATAACTCCGACTCAATCATCAGATCACTAACAACATCCCCCTTCCGAATCACATGGATCCCCATTTTCGTTACCTCATCCCCCAGACTCATCAATGACATCGCTCTGCACAAGGAATGTACACTCTTCCGGCTCAAGGCATCAGCAACTACATTAGCCTTCCCCTCATGGTAGATGATCTCCATGTCATAATCCCCAATAAGCTCCATCCACCGCCGCTACCTCATATTCAGCTCCTTCTAGGTATAGATATACTTTAGACTCTTGTGGTATGAAAATACCTTAGAACTGGCACTATACAAATACTGCCGCCAAATCTTCAGTGCGAACACTACTGCTCCCAACTCAAGATCGTGAGTAAGGTAATTCTCCTCATAAGGTTTCAGCTGTCTCGACGCATATGCAACCACCTTCCCATTCTGTTGGAGTAGGTGTCCTCCACAATAGTGCGCCACATAATAAATCTTATTATGGAATATAATTGGGATAATTATTGACTATATATATGATTAGTCAGTTGATTAACGTAAATCAATAACGGTTGGCTAACTAGAGTTTGACGTTATTGTCGTTTGACGGCGGTGATCAACTGATCCCTTTCGGTCACACCTAAAGGATGAAATCCAAATAGTAACTAATTATTTGTATACGATACAGTTAATTAGTACATTACATATATTCGATATGTACGAGAGTTAATTATTAGAAATTGAGTTAAGAACTCAAATTCGATTAAACTTATTTTTCAATTATGCGATAATTGACTAATAAATTTATATCTTATTTTAATACGATTAAATAAGATTTAACTTAGTATTAATCGTTAAATTACTAAATTAGTTGAGGTTTTGAGATAGAGGTAATTAGTTAATTATATTTACAAAGAGTTGTAAAATAAATTAACTAAGCATTGTGGGACCCATTATATATTGATATAATGGTAAAATATTACTTAAAATGTTAAGTACATATTATTTATTTAATTGTTTCATATAATTGTTATATGATCAAATTAACACTTAATTATACAAGATAATTAACCATATGATCAATAAGTATTTGTAAGACAAATATCAAAAATCAAAATGGACCAAACTAGGCCATTGTGGCCGGTTGGATTATAGTTAGAATGGTGATGATTGTTGTTCTTGTTGTAACTCTTTAGTTAGCATTTGAAAGTGACATAACAAGTATAAAACATCATCATATTTTCTACAACACTCCACTCAAAAATGCATGTGATCAAATTGAACAAAATAATAGTCCAATTTTGGACGTTGAGGTCCGGCCAAATGGCCTACATAATGAGCAATTTTGTTGTTCATTTTTTGGTGACTTGATTTTGTGCAATTTGTTTACTTCTCTCTAAAATTCTTCCTCTTACTAAATACTCTCATATACTAATATTTCCTAAGTATTACTAGTGTAGTAATACAGTCTAATATTAGTAGTATATCATCTATCTTATTATCTAGTTAATAATAAGGGTAGATTATTTGGTGTCATCTTGGTGCAACATGAAGGAGGTCTTCTAGTTTGGAGATTTCTTGTGTTCATCCATATTTATAGCTCAAGAACAACAAGAAGGAGTTCTTGTTGTGCCCATATAATTTCCATATCAATGTGAGGAAATTTCTTTCTTTTATATAAATGTCTTTATATTTGCATGCATGTTACATAGATCATTATAAACTAAATTAATAAGTAATTTAGTAAATAATTAGAGGAGTCTAATTAAGTTCTATGGACTTTCAATTGGTATCAGAGCTAGCTTGTAGCATGCATGTTCATTTTGGACATTTTTATTAAAGTTATAAGATAACTAATAAATCAAAGATTTTGAGTTAAAATACGATTCTGACAAAAAATTTTGGTGCATGTATACCTACTGACCTCAAAATGTTTGTGGTCCAATTTCGTGATTTTAGGGATTAATTTGCTATTTAGTTTGATTTTTGGCGTTTAAACCGAGTTAACATGCATTTTATGAGTTAAAAGTTAACTAAAAATAGTTGCATGTTGATTCTGGCCATGAACTTTTAATATGATCTCACATGAATTTCTTACATATTGTATGTAAAATTTCGTGACTTTTACTTATGTATTACATTTTTATTGATTTTTATACGATAAAAGTCGATAATATGAGATTATAATGTTCATAAAATTGAAACGTCCATTTCTGGTCTTGAAAATTTTTTTTACATTTCACATTCTTATGTTGATACTCCTAGTGAAGTTTCATAATTTTTTTCACTATTTTACTATATCTAATGTTTTTATTTGATAAAACCATTAAATACAAAGCTATTTGTTCATAAAATTAATTTAAATTTTTGAGCAAATGTTTTTTATTTTTATAGTTCCTGGAATTGTTTCAGAATGTACAAAATTTTTTTTTTTCAAATTTTATGATGTTTATATTTTATTTTGGTTTTATTTCATAATTGTTATGATTAAACCGTAATATTTAGCAAATGAAATCAAATCGATCTAATTAATGACCAACAAAATTAGTAGTGACTAATTTTGAGTTATAAAATAGTTTAGTTAATTAGTTTGAATTTAAATGCGATTTAAAAGTTGATGATGATTTTTAATGGTTAAAAATCAATAAATCCCGGAAGAAATCGAGCTACAATGAGCATGAATTGAACTTAGGACGATTTTGGCATGAATTTTGCAACAATTTATTTTATTTATGTTTGAATGAATGAATGTCATTTATTTAATAATTTATGCAAATTTTGTACCTAGTATGGCCTAGTTAATTTTTATCGTTATTACCCGTAATGTAAGGGAATAACGTTTTTGGTTGTAATTTTATTGCGATCTCGTATCGCCGGTTTGTATAATTTAATAATTTTATTTTATAGTATAAATGTATAATAGGAATTTGTATATTTGTACATTTGTAATTATTTTTTATGAAGACCGGTGGCTCCCTTAAGACGGTGCCATTTTGGAAGGTGTTCCAAGTGAAGAGGCAAGGGACCAAGGAGTTGGTTTCCAAATTTGTAACTATCTAGTTAATTTTGATTAGCTAGGTGGCCATACTAGGATTTTATTGTTGCTTGGTTGCTTGCTTTATTTCCGCTCATGCCAAAATCATCACACATGCATTTTATTTACCGTTATTGTCAATTCAACGTTATTCACAATTCACCGACTTAGTTCGCTTCTCGGGAATTCATCACAAAATTGACAATGACCTCTCAACATTACTTTAAAAAATTGGAGATTTAGTTGCCTTACCAATTAGTAAACACCTATGAATCCCGTGTTCATTAGGGCTACCACGCTCGTGGGTCCCTTTTTCCCTCGGGTAAATAGGGTGATACGATCACAAGCTAAAATTGGATTGGACTCAACAAGATAAGCGTTATCTTGGGACTAGGAGATTGATTTAGTTGAAATCCGTCAACCAAGAGTTCTAAGGGTAGAATTAGTCAAGTAACGACTTACCATTTCTAGATAAGTTAGCATGCGATGACTATTTTTGTCTGAAGATGGGTCTTGGAATCACTTATATAATTTCGTGAGGGGTCATTATATGAGTGACTTGTTTAAAATTGTTTTTACAAGTAAAATATATATAAGCAATGAATGTTTATTTTCCGTTGATATTTATTTTTATTCGCACAATGACAATTATTTTTCTTCTATGAACTTATAAATCCGTTCAATCGTGGAAAAGGTTTCCATTATTTTATACGGTAGCATTTTGATTGCAATCTCCGTTTATACCACCGTAGCTAAAGACAAAAGGAATTGTATCTTTTGATCCTCATATTCACCATTGCAAATGTCTCTTATGAAGAGTAAATGAATAAGTCACACTTAGTCAAAAGCGTTTTTGAATATTTTGTGACGCCTTCTTATAAACAATGGTACATCAAATTTTTGCTCCAAAGAAAATGTTTGTATTTTGGTATGTCGTCATAATGCTCCTTATCGAGGCTTACCTCAAAAGAGGCCAAAACAGTTGGGATGAATAGGTTAATCGATTTATTTTAAATCGTGACCAAACCAAATACCGTAATCACTTCATGAAAAGTTTATCCTTTTGAAGGTAAAACCATGAATGAAATGAAGAATAGTCTTCACAATAATTCCAATATACTTGTCTAAGTAGAGATTCATGAAAGTGAGTGGGAGCACTAAGAATGATGTTTATATTCTTAATTGTTAAGACTAGGTTCAAGAGTAGGTTGGCTCGACTTTGACACAAGGCAAGGGATAAAGGCAAGACTATTTTGAATAGTAAAGTCAAAACCCAAGCAAGGTGTCAAACCCAACTTTTGACGATTCTATTTTACAGTGTAGGACACAAGAAAAGAATCTTCCCAAATTTTTCTAAAGAGTTAGAAATTAGGTGTAATTTTTCACCCAGAATATCTGTATGATCGACATTAATTTTGCTAAATGCAAATATTTTTGGGTATTAGATATCCATTATGGTTTTCATCAATGTATTCAATGCATATAATAATGATTCGTGCGACGACTAACCATAATTAAATGTCGACCTACAAGGGAAATACAACTATTGTAGTTTTATTTCTATAGAGACATATAAAAGTTATAATGTGATCAATCTAGTTTTGGATTTAGAGGTATACTTTAATAAACGTTATTATGTACATAACCTCTAAATAAAGAATATAGTATCCACTTTTGTGTACGACACAAGTGTTTCACTTTTGTGAATAGAACAACCGTTGTATCTTTTTATGCCTATACTTGGTCAATGGTTATCCCATACCAATCAAAGGTAATTATATTCTTGACCTAAACTAGTAATTACTTGTCATATAGATTGAAAAAGGCTCAAAATTGGTGACTTATGTCTAATCTTAATTCTGGATTGTGTAGCACATTAAGAGGCTAGTATTAACAACTATCCCTAACCCATATGATTTTGAATCTTATGGTGTGTGCGAATCTTGTATTCAAGGCAAGATGATTCGTGCCTTTTTGTGGAAAAGGAAATCGAACTAGTAAATTATGGGGCCCATTACATAAGAATACGTGTGGTCCAATAACAAACACAACCAGAGATGGTAATGATTACTTCACTTGATTTACCGACGATTTAAGTAGATATTATGTTTGATTCTACTTAATGAGGTGCTAAGAGAAATCTTTGAAAAGTTCAAAGAGCTTTAATGAGAAGTAGTTAACCACTAGAGCATTAGATCAAGGACTTACGACTAAATCGTAATTATAAATATCTAAGTATTGACTTTGATTTTCACCAAAAGTATTGTGAAATGGTTTCACAAGTTAACTTCTCTAACACACATTATTAAGATAAGGTGTTGTTGAATAGAGAAACAGAACCTTATACGATATGGTTTTGTCTTTATCAAGTCAAAATGAGCCATTTGACTAACCTTGGGATCTTAATATTTTTGTCTGCTATTTCTTTTCCCACCATATTAAAACACATTTAAAACAGTCTGATTTCATTCCATATACGATATGGGTAGGTAGCGTACCTAATTTATAAGTTATTTGAATGAAACAAGTGCTCAATAATCCCACATTGACCACGAGAACAAAGCGTTTGTGACTCGTGATGCTGTCTTTCAATAAAAAATACGATTATTTCTTGATAAGACAGAGTGGGAGAAAATGTTTCAAGAGCCACAAACTGAGCATATGGTCCGGAAAAAGTTTTCCTCATTGCTTGTTCAGTAGTTGTTTCTTCAGGAACCTAGGAGGTCAGGTGGAATTTTATCGCTCCTTTATAGTGATGAATTCTAATATGCGACTTATAAAAGACTGTTTTTTAGTCCCAACTTCTTGATATGGCTTAGAGTCATACGATTCGTAATGGACTCCATGCATGATGGTCAGGTATGTGACCTGGTAAATTTTACTTGAAGAAGTACGACCTCTTCAATGTAAATTGATTTTTAAGATCGAAATTTGCATGGATGAACATTAAAATGTTTTCAAAGATAACTTCGTAGGCAAAGAGTTTTGCACCAACCTTAATTCTTTGATCCATTCGAAAATACTTAGCGATTACAGCATATCATAATAGTATGATGCCAACTGGATCTCAACAACCACCTTCTTGAATACGATTCTAGAAGAGGTAGTATATTTTATATTCACCTGTGGGTTCGTACATCCTAACTATCCTAAGTTAATTTGCAAGCTTAAGAGGATGTCTTAAGTAAGCACTAAAGAGTTGGAATTAGTGTGTCAATCATGTCATAAAATATTTCTCGATATCTCGAGGAATTATGTTTATACATGAAGTTTAGTGGGAGTAATATGGTTTTCACAAGTCTTATATGTGGAGACATATTGATCATTTTAGATGATGAAAGATTTTGGAGAAGTAGAATACATCTTTTAGATATCTGGATTTATGGAGATAAATCTAAAAGGATATTAGCATTGAGTCAAAATTCTTATATTGATAAGATCTTTGACTAGTTCAAGGAAGTTGAACACATCATAATTGAGTCCTTTTGCTTCCGCTGCGGGATCAATTATATACGCTGTGATGTATACTCAATTCGACATTTCGCACGCTTTGAGTATGACGAATCATTTGCAATCAAATCCAAGTGAGAGTCACTTGATAGCCATAAAGAATATCCTTAGTACTTGCGAAGGACTAAAAGATATGTTCCATGTGTTTGGAGTTTAAAATGAGTTGCGTGTAAGGGTTACACAGACTTCAGTTTCCAAACTGATCAAAGTGATTTGAAATCACGAGTTGGCTGTGTTTTATAGAAGATTTATCTGTTGGAAGAGTTCCAAACATAAAATACTATTGGAAAGGTTCCAAGTAGGAGTGACATTTTCAATTAGAAATGTCATGTATCCGCTGGAAGTGTTCCAGGCAGTTTATCATTGCGGATTTAACAACGGAAATGGAGTACATTGCGTCATATGATGATGCATATGAAAGTAGCTTGGATTCGACAGTATTGAAGGGACTAGAAATAGTTCATATAGCTGCATATCCTATCTCATTATACTAAACAGTGGGAGCTACCTTTAGGCCAAGAGTCCTACGTCTAGATTCAAACCTAGACACGTACTCAGAAAGTTTTATGTAATATGAGATTACGTAGACAAAGAGAAACAGCAATCAGAACGATGGGAAAGATGCATGTATTGCTAATCCATTAGCCATGCTTTTTGCAGGCTGAACATGATAGTCATGTCATTTCAATGGGGATTGAAATATATACCTGAATTGCTAAAGATTATAAGATATGAAATTATTGATAGCGTATCAATTTTTCCAAATTGATAATCGCATTCATTGTTAGAGTTTCATTAAAAACTCCTTTATTTAGTTTGACTAAATTTTAATACTTTGTTTATCCGAATTGGTTGAAAGAAAGGTTGAACCCAATTCAAGTGAACAGGATGAACTTAGTATTTTGTCCCTAGTCACTCAATGAGGTGACGTCTCGAAATGACTAGATTGTAAGTCGATCGATGGTTGGTTTAGCACCATGGGGTCATGGAGATGACTGGTCGTTTACATAGACAGACTGTATGACACTCTGTCGGACAGTGACATTGTAAAGACCTTTAAATCAATTATTTGATGCCTGGTCGTGGCAGGGTCTTCTATCTTATTCCTATAAGTCGATTCTTTTGACTGACGACCGTCTATCTGAGTCGGTGCAGTTTCCGATTGGTTTTGGTTGATGTTCTAGGTCGTGCCGTAAAAGGAGACCGATGGACTTCTTCTGGATCATGGTGATCTGCATCATACAGAGTAGATGGATCAACAGGATCTGTCCACCCACGTTGGGTAAAAACATCTTTAGGCCACTCGAGGAGAAGTTACCGTAAATGCGTGGCCACGCTCGGAAAGAGATCTATGGTAGATTTTCCGGTCAGACAGTTACTCTCCCTATCGAGAAAACCACTCTAGATATTGCAATCGCAAGTGCGACCTGAAAGACACCTTGCGTTGAGTGGGAGATGTGATAAAGAGACAAGAGAATCGGTGACGCACACTTGTGTCAGACAAGTGGGAGATTGTTGGAGTAGGTGTCCTCCACAATAGTGCGCCACATAATAAATCTTATAAGGAAATAATTGGGATATTTTAGTGAACCCTATATATATGATTAGTCAGTTGATTAACGTAAATCAATAACGGTTGGCTAACTAGAGTTTGACGTTATTGTCGTTTGACGGCGGTGATCAACTGATCCCTTTCGGTCACACCTAAAGGATGAAATCCAAATAGTAACTAATTATTTGTATACGATACAGTTAATTAGTACATTACATATATTCGATATGTACGAGAGTTAATTGTTAGAAATTGAGTTAAGAACTCAAATTCGATTAAGCTTATTTTTCAATTATGCGATAATTGACTAATAAATTTATATCTTATTTTAATACGATTAAATAATATTTAACTTAGTAATTAATCGTTAAATACTAAATTAGTTGAGGTTTTGAGATAGAGGTAATTAGTTAATTATATTTACAAGGAGTTGTAAAATAAATTAACCATGCATTGTGGGACCCATTATATATTGATATAATGGTAAAATATTACTTAAAATGTTAAGTACATATTAATTATTTTAATTAAGTCATATAATTGTTATATGATCAAATTAACACTTAATTATACAAGATAATTAACCATATGATCAATAAGTATTTGTAAGACAAATATCAAAAATCAAAATGGACCAAACTAGGCCATTGTGGCCGGTTGGATTATAGTTAGAATGGTGATGATTTTTGTTCTTGTTGTAACTCTTTAGTTAGCATTTGAAAGTGATATAACAAGTATAAAACAATCATCATCTTTTCTACAACACTCCACTCTAATGCATGTGATCAAATTGAACAAAATAGTAGTCCAATTGTGGACTAAATGATCCGGCCAAATGGCCTTTAAAATGAGCATTTGTGTTCATTTTTCTACTTACTTCATTTTGTGCAATTTGTTTACTTTTCTCTAAAACTCTTCTTCTCACTAAAAACTCTCAAATACTAATATTTACTAAGTATTACTAGTGTAGTAATATAGTCATAATATTAGTAGTATTATATCTATCTTATTATCTAGTTAATAATAAGGGTAGATTATTTGGGTTAATCTTGGTGCAACTTAGAGGAGATCTTCTACTTTGGAGATTACTTGTGTTCATCCATATTTGTAGCACAAGAACAACAAGAAGGAGTTCTTGTTGTGCCCTTATATTTTCCATATCAATGTGAGGAAATTTCTTCATTTATATAAATGTCTTTATATTTGCATGCATGTTACATAGATCATTAAATACTAAATTAACAAGTAATTTAGCAACTAATTAGAAGAGTCTAATTAAGTACTATGGACTTTCACCAAGTTCAACTTAATCCCATATCAATTTATATATAAGTTCTTAGGTGAAATGAATCTGATCACAAGTCTCTTTTCTTGGCATGTCTAGCATAGCCCCGAGACACCGAACAAATTCCCTAGGACTAGTATAACTCGCATGGAATTAGTTCAAATTATTTCAGAAGCGAATGCTTTGGAATATTCCATTCTTGCTATTTGCTTCGTAAGAAGACTTCTATGAAATGAAAAAGTTTAACGACTTTTTCATGTTATACATATTTAAATGTATATTAAATGTCATTTTTATTTTCCGAAAGACTAACAATTAGGAATAAGAATAATTTAGGCCTTTTTGTTGGTGTAAAAACTTTGCTTTTCAAATTTTCAAAGAGCATTTCTAATATATAATTAGTAATACAGTATTTCTCAATACTTTCTAAATTCTTGTGAAATAATCTCAAATGACTTATCAATGGAGCGAAAGGAGTACTTGGAAATGGTTAAAAATTGAAACTTTTTTGTAACTTTTCTAAATAATATACTTTCCAATAAAAAGACAAAAACAATAATAGAAAAGATTCGATATGATGATATACTTCGTATATGTCATTACTTAAATTGATAAAATCTGCATGATCAATTGTAAAACTCGTCATTTTATTTACTAATTTATATCGTCTCATTTATTCAGAGATCATAATTTATTAATCAAAGTCTATAGCCTTCAGCCTAAGTTTATAATACTTACCTAAGATTCTATTTTGTTGTGTAAGTTATGTAAAATTGTGTTACCTACCTACGCTTCAACAAGCCATTAGAATTCTACCATGGCTAAAACTCATAGTCATAAGACAAAATATATTATCTTTTTTTTTTTTTTGCTCAAAGAGCACACTTATGTCGCGGATGAGAATTAAACTAATATAGTAATGTAACGAACGAAAAATAATGTAAGTAATCTATAGTAGAAATTGGACCCTCTTGAGGATTTCATGTTCCTTGTTACCACTTTTTAAGTTAAGTCGTAATCAAATGCATTGAAGTAATAAGTAAATCGAAATTTATTAGAACTAAGAGATTAAACTATACTAATTATGTTGCCATGTTGGGTTATGTGGTGCCAATATTCAATAGTGCTCTTAATTAAAAATACAACTATCATTAACTATTTTAATTAGTGTTCTTTGCAATTGCCCACTATAATTTGTCCAAAGCACGGTTGCCCGGAGATAAGTACACGCTTGTAAACTTGAAATAATCATTCATTATTCATGTTTTTAATAGAAGAAATACACAATAATCAATTAATAAGATACATAATATAGATAGTCTTTTTCGAGAAATACATGGTAATAATTTAATACTCTGTAAGATACATCATACATAAGATAAATAACACGAGTACATGTCTTTTTAGTTAATAACAATATAACAACCTATTTTACAGCTCAATCAAAGAAATATTATCAAAATTGATGACAATTCCAATCCATAAATAATAAAAATATAGTCAATCTAAGTAAATTTTAATTAAAGTTATTCATAAGCTAGATATATATTGACGTCATACATAAAGGGAAAATGCTACGGTTACACTCGGTGTATAGAATCTTCTATACACCACCAATCAAAATTTGACATGTGGAGGAATCTATTACTAGTTGGGAAGAGAATTATGAAAAGGTTTGGAGGGAAAAAAATAGATTATTTAAGGGAAAGATGAGAAATATGGGAGGAAAATTTTAAGAGTTTTGATTAAATATTATATCTTGCCATTCATATAGATTGCCATCAATAATAATATTTAATATAAAATATTATATCTTACCATTCATATAAAATATTAGTATGTAATCATTTCAATCAATTTACAATAATATGGCATCAATTGATAAAAATACCTATTAAGTAAACCAAATAACTGATGTTATAGCAATGTTAGAGATAAAGAAAAAAAAACTAGATAAAAATATGTACCAAATTTGAAAAACTAATACATATAATAATTTTTGAAAATTTTAAATTTCAAATTGGAGTTTTAAATTTTGACTCCAAAAATATAACAAAATAAAAGTTAAGATTCTATCTCATATTTCCACAATTGCCACATGTCACAACACTACTCGTGGTGTATAGAAGATTCTATACACCGAGTGTAACTGTAGCTTTTTTGCACAAGTATACCTAAATAATATTTTATTTGTTCTTAAAGGGTAGCTAGTACCTAAATAATATTTTCTTTGCTCTCATTCATTTATTTATCTCTGCTTAAAATAACTCTCACAATAAATATAACGGAATTACTTTTTCACATACGAATTTTACTCTTTCACATACACTTATTCATTAATTTTCCATATCATACCCTTTTCCTAAATATAGACAAATTAAGCATTATATACTTCTATTTCGCTAAAATCAAATATAATTGTTCTAAAAAATAATGGATTAAATTCTCCAATTAGTAAATTAATTTTGTTTCACAATTGTTGATATGTTTATTGAAATTATTAGGGTTTGTTAATTAGTGAAATTAATTTTTTACCTTTATCAATTGTATTCAATTAAGGTGTGGTGGCTTGGGTGGTGGAATGTGCTTTTGGGTGGTTGATGGTGCGTGGCTATGGATGGCGTGGGGTGGTTAGAGGTGGCGCGTGAGTTTGCTGGGTTGGATATGATTGAATGGTACATTGGTACACCATAATTACTTGAAGTAACATTTTGTATGAACCTTAATACTGGCAAACTAACTTTAAGCGTTATGCGGACTTACGCCGTTAGATTGCTAGGAAATATCAAATACTCATGTCATTCCTTTACTTCATTTTTTCTTTTTTTCTTTTCTTTTCATTATTCAGTGAGGTCGGACAGATTAGTGTTAGTCAGCATCTGGATTGATTTGAGCAAGGGATGTTGAACGGTGGTGGTGTTGGTGGATTGTGGTTTAGGGAGATGAGGGAAGGGAAAAGAAAATTCAAGTGGGGAGAGGGAATGAAAAAAATGACAAGGGTAAAATTGTAAAAGACGTATGTGAAAGAGTAAAATCCGTATGTGAAAAAGCACGTCCTATATAAAAGATAAATAAATACGGAGTAATTGAGACATAAAGAATACAGTATAAAAGAGCAATTTTATTTTGTTGTTTCACTATACCGTAAGGCGTAAGTGATAAATTATTATTCCATATAAAACTAACTGAATTATATTTGTGATGCATGCGTATGCATTACCATATCGCACATTTATATAGACTACAATTAAAATGCATATAACTATATGTATGTCTATATATATTAGTCAATATGAATCATTCAAAACTTATACATACGAGAGTAGTATATATTTTGGGAGTTAAATGGTGGAAAATGGCTATTATATTTAAACTTTGTCCAACTTATTTCATCCAATCAAAAACTTAAAAGTACTTTTAGAAGTGAGGCTTATACTACTACGAGTAATAGGCATATGGTCTATTCAGAGTGATAACAATCAAATAATAACAATCATCCTGAAAAGAAAGATCCCTAATTTGAACATATAGATAACGTTTCCGCAAGTCTTATTACACACAATACACAGTATTATGATATTTTTGTCTCGTCAAACAACCACAGCCTTATACAAGAGCTCTTTTAATCCCAACATACTCGACCTATAATTATAATCGTATATTGTTCAGATATTCATATTTATGTTCTTCTTATAGAAAATTAGATGGAGCTAACGACTAGGGGATGGTATCGATCAAAATATATGTATACAACTTTTCTATGTCAATATATAATTTTTTTTTTTCATTTTCTGATTTGAGCATATAACTTGACCTTACGAATAGTAACAAAATATTTGTCTTTAGTTGAACCATCGCATGTCCAATTATTTGAAGTTTATAAAATATTAAAACCCTATTATTCTGTCAGTCATTTGTTTCTTTGATTAAAATAAGCCTCACAAAGAATATAAAAAGACAAACAAATGAATGAGACGGGGGGAGTACAACACGTTAAATTAGATGTATTATGACTTTGGAGACCGACACATCAAAAAAGTCTCTTTTAGTTTTACCACTTTTTGATAATTAATCATGATAAAAGGTTAATTAAACTGAAGTCTTTATGTTCATGAATCACGAAGAAGTTAGGCAACCAAACTTTTATTTAATTGAATTAAATTAATTTTCAAGTATGTAGTCAATTTAATTGAATTGCATGATATATTAACACACATACGAAGTACATCTCAAGCTAAGCTATTAATATGTTAAAAAGGGACCACGCACATAGAAAACAATGTAATTGACTAATAGTTATGTTGTTCAATATGTTAGGATAAAGTGTAAACTATTTCCAACATTAGGATTGTTTATAAGGGGACATACTTTTTTTCATGATTAAGTGACTTGTATCATACGAGTGCAATTTTAATTAATGTGGTTTATATCATAGTACTATATTATCAAAAATAATTGTGTATAGATGCATGCTCTTGAATAATTACAAGAATTTTAATACTTAAACAAGACTGTTGCATGTCGTGCATTCTGAATTATTTACTTATTTTAATGATAGATAAATCATGAAGAAAACTATTCTTATGTAATACTCTACAAAGTAGAGAGTATTATATAACGATCTTACATAGCACTAACATTACGTAAATCAAAGTGAACAACTAATGTAAATTGAATTATTCTAATACAACTATTATGAAAACAAACACCAAGTCCTTACAAGATAAAAAAAAATGTAAAATGGTAAAAGTTATTCACAAATTCTCATTTTGAGAAGGGTGATATTCATCTGAAAATAAAACTAGATAAAATTTGATTATTGTATGATAAAATGTGAATATTTCCGAATACAAATTTACTATTTATTTACTACGGAGTACGTATTTAAAAATGATAATTAAAGCTATAACTTTATATTATTATAAAATGGTACTCGTAACTCGTACGAGTATATTATTAAATGCCTTAGAAAAATAAAAATATATTTGGAGGCCAATTTTGTCTGGATCCAAGGCACAGTAAAGCATGGGAGTTGTCCCACTTAAAGTCCACAAAGGTTCCCCTTGTTGGAAGTATTCTACATTTTAAACTCTATTTTCAACTAAGTTTTTTATTGGATTGATTAATAAATCGTTACGCAATTTCTGACCAATTATATGAATATGAATGAAATAAGTTTAAGAGAGCCTTTTTCTTTTGATTCACTTACCTGATTAACGATATTTAAAACTATATTATCTACACTTAATCATGTCTTCTAAACATAATGATGACATTTGTTGGTGCCACCATATTCATTTAGAGTTGTTCTTCCTTAAGAAGTCGAGAATCGGGATCATCTATTTGATCTGTCTGAAATTTGTGATCATTTTACAGTACTTTTGTAAAACAAGTTACTATAAGTTGTAATATTAGCTGAACCATTATAGTTACATTTGACCATAAAATAGTCACAAAAATCTCGTTATTATTTCAGTCGGATTTTGTTCCTCTGAAACAAGAAATTGTAATCATTTATTCATGTATTATCATAGACGTGTCAACTCGTAGATCCTCCTCACCCTGATTTTATACTTCAATCCTACTTTTTTTATATTAGTGAAGTATGAATAATAAGAAAATTTATATGTACACAAGGTATACAAGATTATCGTTTACTCTTATTAGCGACAAGTCTTAATTTTTATTCTATTAAAGTTATGCTTTATAAATGAAAATGTGGTTAGTTCTAATATATTAGTGAATAGGTTGTGCGATAACGTGGCTCACCCTATATAACAAAGAATATCTAGAAGAATAATCTTAATAAGCTAGAATAATTAGGAGTTCAAAAATATATATTATCGTTATATCATTAATGAGGTGATCATAAGACAGTTGTATGGATATCATTCTTTGTGATGTAAGATTTTGAGTAATTCTTTATTAAAATAATTTTTTGATAATATATAGTAATCCATAAGTGCTAAGCCGACAATGTGATATACAAAGAATGTGATAATATGACAGCAAGGGTTTGTGATCTAACTGGTTTAATACATCTCCCATAATTAATTAATTTATAATGGAATTAAGAAATCAATATAAGTTTTTCATGTGTTATTATATGGATTGATTAGTCAAACTTTACATTCAATGATGAAATGGAGTGACTAAGAAAATAGGCCTAAGTCTTCTCTAAGACAAATGTAATTATTATAATTTGTTGTGTTTTTCTTATATATAATGTTTTTATTTTAGTTTAATTATACTTGATCCGTCATTAGATGAAGATGGAGAGTGTCGACTAAATAAGAATTTGTGAAAGATTAGAAATCAAAAATATTCAATTATCACAATTCTCTTCATTTTATACAACAATAAGGACTGCTCATTTTTCGATCAATTGTCAAATTATCTAATATTTATCTAATATTATAATTAATGTTTGTGTCATAAATTATTTCGTATCTCAATTTTCCAAGACGCTTTTGATTTCCATGCTAGTTAGTAGTTAATATCAAGTGATAACGTTTTGTAATAGACAGTCATGTATAAGAAAATCAAATCTTCACATAGTAGAAAACCATATCATTGAACTATTCAAAAATGTCATGCTATCTGTCAAGAAACAATCTCAACCAAAAGTTTAAGCTTATGGTTGGTGACTTGGTGTCCCAAGATCGATTTTATGACACACGAATGCTCTTTAGCCTTGAAATGTGAATATAACTGCAGGCCTACCCATACCTGTTGCTAATATTCCACTTTAGAATTGAGGGGTGTGTGATTCAAACCCGTGACCTCTTAATCACATTAACTCTAATACCATGTCAAGAAGCCTCAACCAAAAATTAAACTTTAAGCTTATGATTAGAGTACTCGTATGTTTTTGTGGCTAACTAATTAACAAGCGAGTATTTAGGCCCATAGACTAAGACAGGTAGGCCCAACATGCATGCTTAAGTATTTGAAAGCATGCATGAGTGGGCCATAATACATTACTAGCAACGCCTATATTTCAATTGGCCCAATTTCATGTGCCTAGACGACGACGTCAACAACAAAGGAAAAAATAATATACAAACTTTAAGATTAGGTTTAGAAAATCTACATGAGCTAATCTAAATGAGTTCATTCAAGTGATTAGATTAGGTTTAGATAATCTATACAAATATAGGCGTATATATATTTAGAAAAAATAAAGACGAGTTAATATCTTCGTAATACAATGGTGTCGATAAAGAGAAAATTATGTAGGAATTAGCCCGTGTCCACGTGCGTGTAAGAAGGTGATACTGATATATACTTTCTCCAATGCAATTCCAATTACCCATTCACTTTTTAAAGTCAAATTTACTAATATTGAACTCGATTATATTTAGGCAATTTTTGAAAATTTATATATAAATCGACATATTTACGTTCGTTGTACAAACTAAGAGGATTCCCAAGACTATAAATTCGACACAAATTAAAAGAAATATATATAAATGAAGAAGAAAAACGTGGTACAAGTGTCTACGAGACTACGGCACCTATCTTCTGAGCCGGGGCAGGACCGAGTATGCAGTTACATGTATGTGAGATTCTAAAACTTTGCACCAAATGTAAATGTAAAGAATTCAAGGACTAAATGGAATACTAACTAGCATACATCTAGGGTGATACAACAATTCTCATTTGAAACGGGGTGAACGATCCGTCTTAAGCTTAAGACGAGTCAAGCCTTCCTCGCAAAGAGCAAGTGGGAGTAAGTTGGGGGATCCATTTGTTCAATCCTTGTCCCTCCACCTGTTCTATGTGAGGTAGGCTTGACCCGTCTTAATGGATAAAGTTAAGATGCGTGTCAAAACTAAGTGATGAGAATGAAGATGAGATACCCACTAAATTTGGAACAAAATATGATCGTCATGTACATCGGAGAATGTTACGTCAATAGACACCTTTAAGGCTTTAACATTATCCTTTTTAGCATTCTAAGTGGTTGTAAATTCATGTATCAAAAACTCACATATTTGTTATCGTAATTTTCCAACAAAAATGATTTCAAGTGTCAAGTTATCAAGTGTTATGATGATATTATGGACATACCTTGCATGCTTAGGTTGATGGATAAGTGAGTTATCATTATCTTCTTTTATATTTGACGGTTTGACCTATTCTCAATTAATTTGAGGAGAATTGTTACGAACCTTTTTTTACTTCCTTCTTCTCTCACAATCGGTTAGAGAAAGAAGGTAGATTTTATGCAAGACATGATATACACAGATACACTCAGAACAACCGTCAATCTTAATTATGCCGAATTTCATGGCTTTCACATCAATATCCTCACTAGTCACTATCTTTGTCAATTGTAAAATGAAAAATGAAGACTATGGAGCATGATGGATTAAGTATACATGTCAATAAGCCAATGTGATCTAGAAAACGAGTCTAACAAAGATGGCAAAATGGTTACTGTAAATAACTGAATCCCTGAGTAGGGTATATTATTGATACGGTATATATAATGAGATTACAAGTGTGAACAGAATACAATATATACGATATACTAGCCTAGAATACAGGAAGATAATATCGACATATGACTAACTAATATTTACTGACTAATACACCCCCTCAGTCGTAGCGGTAGGGGAACGAACGCAAAGGCTGGTCCGAAACTGAGTAAACAATTGGCGCGGAAGTCCCTTTGTGAAAATATCTGCATATTGATACGAGGAAGGTACATGAAGGACGCGAACCTTACCAAGCTGCACCTGTTCACGAACAAAATGAATGTCAATCTCAATGTGTTTCGTGCGCTGGTGCTGAACGGGGTTGCTAGACATATAGATGGCCGAGACATTGTCGCAATAGACAAGGGTGGCTTGGCGAACTGGCATATAGAGATCAAGAAGTAAATTGTGGAGCCAACTCGTTTCAGCAACATCATTGGCAACCCCTCGATATTCGGCCTCGGCACTAGAGCGAGACACCGTAGCTTGGCGTTTGGACGACCAGGAAATCAAATTATCACCCAAAAACACACAATACCCAGAGGTGGAACGGCGAGAATCAGGACAACCGCTCCAGTCAGCATCAGAATATGCAACAAGAGTGTGTGAATTGGAAACGGAGAATGTGAGGCCAAGTTCCATAGAACCTTTGACATACCGAAGTACGCGTTTCATAAAGTGCAAATAGGGTTCCCGTGGGTCATGCATGAATAAGCACAATTGCTGGACCGCATAGGTGATATCCGGTCGAGTGATGGTCAAATATTGTAACGCACCTGCAAGACTCCGATATAAGGCAGGGTCAGCGACAGGAGGCCCGTCACCAGCGCTGAGCTTGGAGGAAGTATCAACAGGAGTGGCAGAGGCGTTACACCCCGACATAGAGGCACGGGCAAGAATTGACTTGGCATACTGGCTTTGAGATAGAAAAAGGCATGTTTTTGTGCGGGAGACAGTAATACCAAGAAAGTGATGGAGCGTGCCCAAATCTGTCATGGCAAACTCACGAGACAAAGCAGCAATAATAGAACGGAGAAATACATCACTGGAAGCTGTTAGAACAAAATCATCAACGTATAACAGTAAATAAGCAATTTCCGAGCCCTGATGATAAATAAATAAGGATGCATCACATTTACTACTGTGAAACCCCTGGGAAATAATAAAGGTAGCAAACCGCTGATACCAGGCCCGAGGAGCTTGTTTAAGGCCATATAAGGATTTGCGAAGACGACATACATGGGACGGGGCCGTGCGGTCTGTAAAGCCGGGGGGTTGGTGCATATAAACTGTCTCAACAAGATCGCCGTGTAAAAAAGCATTTTTCACATCAAGCTGATGAATAGGCCAAGAACGGGAGACAGCTAGACTAAGCACAGTGCGAATAGTGGCGGGTTTGACGACAGGACTAGAGGTCTCGTCACAATCAACCCCGACTTGCTGAGTTTTGCCATTGACAACTAAGCGCGCTTTATAGCGCTCAAGAGTACCATTGGATCGAAACTTGTGGCGGTAAAGCCACATACATCTAATCACGTGAGCATCCGAGGGTCGAGGTACCAAATCCCATGTCCCATTATCAATAAGAGCTTTATATTCGGCATTCATGGCGGCATTCCAATTCGGGTCACGAAGGGCCTCGGATGGGGACTTGGGTGTGGGTGAGAGTGTTGGTTTATTGTGGGTGAGAAGGTTTAATCGATCAACGTATTTAAAGATGCCATGCTGGCTTCGGGTGGCCATGGTGTGGGTTGGATGTGGGGGCGGTGGTGGAGGTGGGGGAGGTGGTGGAGGTGGGTTTGGGGAGGCATTGGTGGTACTGGTGGGAGGGGTGGAAGGTGGGTGCGATTGGGTGGCAGGGGTAGTAGGGTGATTGGTAGGGGTAGGGGAGAGAGGCGGGGGGGCAGGGGGGTTCAGGGAAGGGCTGGTGGGGCTGTTTGGTGTGGCAGCTGAGGTGCGTGGTGGTGGTGTGGGGTAGGCGAACTGGCCTGTGTTGGGTGGGGGTCCGGGTTCGAGGAAGGTATAGGTGGTAGGGGCGGGGGTGAAGGCTTGGGCATAAGGAAAAATATGTTCGTCGAAAGTCACGTGGCGAGACAAAATAATTTTATGAGTTGCAATATCGAGACACCGGTACCCTCTGTAATTAGCGGGATAGCCTAAGAAGACACATCTTGTAGACCGGGTTTGTAATTTGTGATCTCGAGTGGCGGACAAGTTCAAGTAGCATAAGCACCCGAAGACACGGAGGTGATCGTATGTGGGTTGACGGAGATAGAGTGCGGAAGCGGGGGATCGATATTGTAAGAGTTTGGATGGGAGAATATTGTGGAGGTAAGTGGCTGTATGGACTGCTTCGACCCAAAATTGAGGAGGGAGAGAAGCGTGAGATAAAAGAGCTAAGACGATTTCGTTGAGACGACGGATCATTCGCTCGGATTTTTCGTTTTGGGAAGACGTTTGTGGGCACGAGAAGCGAAGGGATAGGCCGTGTGTTTGTGAGAATTGGTGGAAAGACGAGTTGTCAAATTCGCGACCCATGTCACATTGAAAACTTTTTATTTGACTGTTAAATTGAGTAGTGACAAAGGTTCGGAATTGCAGGAATTTATTAAAGACCTCAGACTTAAATTTGAGCGGATAAATCCACACATATTGGGTAAAATTATCAATGAGCACCATGTAGTATTTAAAACCGCTTTTACTAATGACAGGAGAGGTCCATAGATCACAATGTATAATATCAAAAGCAGATACTGACATAGAAGTAGAAGAATAAAATGGGAGACGCTTATGCTTACCAATTTGGCAAGCATGACAAAGTTTGGAGCGACGCTCCTTATTACAACGAATAAAATTATGAGTTCTAAGATTATCGACTATATTATGACCAGGGTGACCAAGGCAAGGGTGCCAGAGGTCAGACTCAGACTCGACATGGAAGGCAGCGGGCGGATCTTTTGTTGACGTAGATGACACGGGATAGAGAGTACCGGTGCTATTGTTCCTCATTATTAGTGTCCCAGTCCGTATATCCTTCACAGAAAAACCATGGGGATCAAATTCGACAGTCACATTGTTATCCTTGGTGAATTGTCTAACGGAAATTAAATTTTTGATTATTTGAGGGGTATAAAGGACATTTTTAAGAGATAAAGGTCGGGTTTGGGTAGTGATAGTTGTATGCCCGGACCCGTGAACCGGAATAGTTTTACCATTACCAACATAAATAGACCGAATATTGCTCTTATTAAATGGAGGAGAAAGAGTACCTGACTCGGACGTCAAATGACAAGAAGCGCCAGTATCCATGTAGAAATTACAATCCTCGGGTTGATACATGGTCATAGCCTGAAATGCTTGTCCCAACTGAGACGGCTCGAGGCCATCAGTGCTATGAGCCACAAAGACCTGTCCGGCTGGTGGAAGAGGATTAGGGAACCGCGGTGGACCGGTGGGTGCAGCACGTGGCTGCTGTTGCGGCTGCCAAGGGGACGTCCACCCCTGTTGCGCGGGGTATGGACACGGAGGAACGACCCACTGAGCAGGGTACTGATTCGGCCAGAATTGAGCAGGGGTGGCGACCCAGGTATGTGTCACTGGTGGTTTACCACCGCCGGAATTGCTACCACCCCCACGCGGCGACCAATTTTGCTTTCCCTTGCCCTTATATCCCTGTTTGTTCTTATTCCAGTTTCCACCATTATTGGGGCGATTTGAATTGAAAGATTGAGAGCCGTCGGAATTACCTGAAGATGCTCCGTGAGAGGTAAGAGGAGCCGCAAGTGCCGTGGCACTCTCGGTTTCCGGGCGAGACGATGTCCGTTGTTCCTCTAACTGGAGCATGCTCCGGGCAGTTTCGAAAGTCGGCATGGTTTGATTGATATACCCACCAACAGTATCATATTCAGCCGGAAGACCGCAAACTAATTGAATGACTAACCTTTGATCGTTGACAGGGCTACCAACATCAGTGAGTTGGGTTGCTAGGTCTTTCAATTTCTGACAGTATTCATCCAACGAGGCCGTCTTCTTGAGTGACAGGTTGGTAAATTCTCCCTCCAATGCTGCGGCACGAGCCCCTTTATTATTGTGAAAATGATTCTTGAGCCGTGTCCAAGCCTCGTGGGCTGTGGAGTCGCTTTCGAGAACCCGAATGAGTAGGTCATCGGAAATAGACCCATAAATCCATTGAAGCACGTGTGCATCAATTTCACACCACTCGGAAAACGTCGTATCAGTTTTGGCAGGAGGACGGGTACCATCAATGTGATGGGATACCTTGTAGCCTGTGGCATGGAGGAGAAACAATTTAACCCAAGAGGAGTAAGTAATTTTGACACCGTCAAGCATACGAACTTTGTGGAGTATGTTATTGACGGAGTAAACGGGGTGGATTCCGGGCTTGCCGGAACCAGACGAGCCATTGCCGTCCTTCGTCATTGGCCGTGGCAGAGGGAGATGACGAGGAGGCAGGAGGCGGATGAAGGAGTTGTGTTTTGTGTTTTTTTGAAAAAAAACCCTAATCTCTTGATACCATGTAAATAACTGAATCCCTGAGTAGGGTATAATATTGATACGGTATATATAATGAGATTACAAGTGTGAACAGAATACAATATATACGATATACTAGCCTAGAATACAGGAAGATAATATCGACATATGACTAACTAATATTTACTAAGTAATAGTTACTTTAGAGAAGAATGGTGGCAATAAGGCAACATATACTATTTCTAGGGAAATGATAATGCTGTTATATTTTATGTTTTTTTTTTTTGACAGGCGTAAAGGAAACGTTTTACAGTTTTATGGCATTATATTTTATGTTAATGCTACAATAATACAACTTAAGTTTTAGGGTATATTACTATTTATCGTCTCAAAACACATGATTGACATTAATAATTTCAGAGTGACATTATATTTTCCTTAATTCTATGTACTACACTCTATAATTTTCACGTGTATTCTTATAGATGTCAAGATGGGATATAAAGAACGAAGACGAGCACATATAAATAAGGTTTATTAAGTGTGTTGGGATTGAAAATCTTTGAATTATACTCCATACTAATTTACAAACTATTCTGTACGACCACTTTATACATAGGACTAGCCCAATAACAAAAACCTAAATAAATTAGTTAATAGACATGTAAAAAAATATTTTATTTTGATAATCAAAATTTTTTATTGATAACTTACATATATATTTATATATCTTAGTATTCATTCTATAATACCGGGTCGTTAAAATATAAATTAAATCAAATGTTATCTTTAGACTATTCTTCTTTTTGAGTCTGTCGTAGACGTACCTATAGAAGAATTGTTGAAATTAATATGAATCGATTTCAACCAAAAAAAAAAAACTAATTAGAATAGATCTGAGCTTGATACCAAGCGGCCCATACGTGCCATCACTGCAAATGCGATTGCATTAGGCCCCAAACATTTCAGTTACTTTTATTCATAAGGAAAAACATTTTATTTATTTAAATTGGCCCAAAAAGTTGAAAATTGAATAGTTATGCGGCCCATCAGTAGTCCGTGAAAGTCATGGTTTGGCCTAGTTTAGTAGTTTGTGGAAAAAAAATTTTGGTAAAATGTGACACATGGTTACTCAAATAAATTTATCGTAATGCCAAATCTTAACCCATCAGAGTTTCACCTAATTTAAACCACAAATTCTTATTTAAGACGGATATCATATTCTCTCACAAAATACCCATCAAGGGTGAGTCGAGAGCACATGGGGCTGCCCACCTTGTCCCCTCTACCCATTTCCTCTCACAAAATACCCGTTGCAAGATCCGACCCGTCTTAAGCAAGACCTACTGAATTTAAATACTCCATTTAATAATTTAGTGTGATAACTACTAGTATAGACCTCGTGCAATGCATGATATATATAAAGGTTACTTTCTACATTTATAAACTTCAAAAGGAAAATAATTAATTCTTTTAAATTTCTTATCCTTAACTACATTTTGAATTTTTATTTGAGAAAAACAATTAAAAATACAAAACTAATTAAACAGTAAATGATATCTTTTTGATATTTTAATAAAAACAGTTTTTGTTTTAATCATGAATCAAATTGTATGATTTTATAAATTTTACAAATTAGTTTAACTACTTTTTTGGTTATAAAGCTAGTAGTAACAGACTACCTAGGCACCCAGAGACGAAGAAGGGAGTTATAATTTTGTTTTAAACTTAATATAGTTTATAGTTTAATGAAAAGATTATAGTTTCAATTTAGTGAAAATATTATACTCGTATATCTTAATGTGATAACGCTTTATTTTGTTTCCTTATTTAGTGTTTGCATTTTGGTGGACAAATTATTGAAAAAACTTATTATTTTAGTATAAAAAGGGATAATTTCATCTTTTTTGTGCGAAGCCAACGAATTAAAGCTATAAAGTATAAAAATTTGTTATTTATTTGGCCTCATTGAAACAAAGTCCTATAGTCCTATGTTATCAAAGAAATGGGCTCCATATATAAGCTCGAGCCCAATTAAATTGAGATCGATTTGCTTAGAATATGTTGGCTTAGTCTCTTAAAAATGAGTTTTTTACTCTAAATGAAGGGGTGGCAATATTAAGACGAATGTGGGTCGATATGAATGTAGGTCAATATGAACATGACACAAGACTTAGTTGGGTAGAGTTTGGGCTGAAGTTCTTTAAACACGAACAAGACACAAATGACTTATTTACTAAATTGATCCTAGTTTTTCCTGATCCTTCATTGCATAAAAATATTTACACTTTTCAAATATTAAATTTCATGATAACAAGTACGAACTCGACATGAAATTACTTGGTTAGAGTTTAGACTTGATGATCCATTTATTTAAGTGGGTCAACATGAATACGATAATATTTTTTGGTCGGGTTTGGGTCAAAAAGTTTGTGCCCCGTTTGACCGTTTATATGTGACATGAACATGAACGGACATGACATAATCGGTTAATCATATCTAACTAAAAGCACCAAATTGGGTCCAAAACTAAAATCAATGAGTTTAGTCGTATGGGCTCACATGGATTATGTTAATGATTACTGGGCTGAATAAATTTATTTTTGTGTGGGCCCAAACATCCGAAGTTAACTCCCCTAGTTTAGAACGAATAATTTGCTATTTTTGTAACAACAATTTGGGCTGGGCTTTAATGTGTATTTAAATCATTTTATTAGGCTATATGCGTTAGATTTGTACCTTGAATCAGTTAATTCCCGTTTGAAATGAGGTTAGGATTTAAGATTTGTGCCTTCTTAGGCCATTTTATATTAAGTTTTAGAGATTATTATATAATCTTAAAGCCTCACCTTATCAGTTATGCGTCCTATAAAAGTCTAAATCCAAATTTGGAAATTTATAATCTTTCAATATCAATAAAACTCTTATCTCTTTTGCATGTGCACATAACTAATATTATACCGTTAGTGAGCCAAATAAATTTGTATGTTGTTTTCTTTATGGTTTCTATTTATCTTTTATCCCTTTTGTATTAACAATATGCGTCTTTACTTGGTAATGAGAGTCTTACTTAATCCTAATTCCTAAGATGTGTATAATAGAATTCACAAATTCTCATTGAAGACGAGCACTATCCGTCACAAGTTGAAAACGGATAATACCCTTCTCACAATATGTAAGTGGGAGGGCAAATGAAATCCCTCACTTGCTCTCCTACTTACTTATAGTGAAAAGAGCATTATCCGTCTTCAACTATGACGGATAGGCCCGTCTTCATGGAGAAAAACTGAACGGAATTATCCAAATCACACAAACACCCTTTCATAAATTCATATCATACCCTTTTGATTTTCATTTGCCCCCAACCTTTAGCTTGTCATTTTCTTGGAGTGATAGAGTGATGAGTGATCTCAAATCTACAGGCAATTGTCACTATCATTAATCAATATAGATCGACACTATCTTCACTGGCTTCAGTTAATATGTATTTCACATCGTACAAGACAAATTACTTTCATTACATGGTAAAGCTGTACTTGCATGTCACCTTCTATTTCATACTTTCAAGTTTCAAGGGTATCTACGTACACATATTCCATATTCTCAAATATTTTGAGAAACAGTAGGTCTTGCTTAAGACGGGTCGGATCTTACAACGGGTATTTTGTGAGAGAAAATGGGTAGAGGGGACAAGGTGGGCTCCCCCATGTGCTCTCCACTCACCCTTGATGGGTATTTTGTGAGAGAATATGGTATCCGTCTTAAGCTTAAGACGGATACCTCGGTCTGAAATAAGAATTTGTGTTTGAGAAATTTCCTATCTATAATTTTGACGTGTACATGCAAATGTGAAATTAAGCATTCATATTAGGAGAGTATAGTTGTGAAATATATAAATACATGTAAAATGTGAATCTTGGTTGACCAACATATATGGATCAATTTAGGTTAAGTGACAGATGATCGAAACATATGAAATTGTAAGATTCGATCACAAGGGTGAATATGATGCTAACGAGATTTCAACCCAAGTTATATGTAACATTATTCATGACTTTAACAGATAACCTAGCTGATATCTGTACATATCAATACGTACTTTTAAGTTAATTTCTTCCGATTAATGAACAATACATTAGTTAACAACCAAGAAACTTATGGAGCAATCAAATTAGATATCAATCCCAAATCATAAACCAATGCTCTAATGTAAAATCTCATGAATTTGATGGATTTTGATTGATGAGAAGATATGTAATGAAGTCCGAGTCCGAGATCAAAATGCCAACCATGCATATCATACAACCTTACAAATCGAAATCAAACAACTTTAGGGGATGACTAATCTATTATACTGTATCATATTATCCGATCTATTGAAAGATAAAACAAAAATCGAGAATCTAATGAACCAAACGACCCTTAAATCTCTTAACCAATGCGCCAAAACATACATAAGATGAACTTAGGGTGGCCATTCGTAGTAACAAAGGTCACATAAAGAGTAGAATACATACGGTGTATAAGAGTAACAGCAACCCTTGATGACGTCCAAAGGTAAAGTTAGCCCAACTGTGGTGGTTAGGGCCAGACAACAAGGCCTGAATGTGGGCCAGAAAATATTGTAGTTAACTGACAACTTCACATCGTACTTGGGCTTCGAATCTTGATGTATCTCCACCATATTGGAGTATTGGACTAACGTGTGTTCCTAGCTAATAAAACAAATCAATAGGGAGAGTACACTTCGGGGTATTTAGTTACCCACCAAAAAACATAGGAACTTAAATTCACGTGAATTATAAAAATAGCATATTGTTTGGTTACCCTAATTTTCATGTATCGAAAGTTCACATGAAATTCAATTCTTCTATAATAGAGGAAGTTGCTTATTTATGTTCCCTTAGGTAAGTGAGAATGCCTACATGAATTACACTTCTTCCATGGCAACAAAACACTATTTATTAATTCACATGAAATCTACAATCATGTGTTTTTGAACTTCCTAGGCAATACAAATTAACACAAGCAACCAAACAACTCCTTAGCAATTGGAAATATTTCATTCTGTTTCTGAAATACAATATACATTTTTCGTCTTAATTATTTGTTTATCTTTTAAATATTTTATAAAAAGTATTTTTAATCAAAGATAAATAAATAATTGGAATGAAATGAGTATTCTTTTTAACTTGAAATTTCACTAATATGGTGGCTTGAAGTTTAAAGAGTAAAGACGGTAAAGCCTAACACGAATATCGGGTTATGTTAATTACTTAAAACATACTAAAGTGGAGTAGTTTTTTTTTTCAAAATTATGTAAAAAACACTTATGTCGTTATTTAGATAGAATTTAAGTGTATTGCTCTCGTATGTTTTAAAACACTAAAGTGAAATTTTTATTATGCCTCCCTCTTATATCATTTGAGTAAAAAGAAACTCAAATTTTAAGTTGAATTAATAATTTCTTAGAGTACAAAATCAAAATTAACTCTAGACGATTTGGTTACTAAAACCGTCACTCCCATTGTTGTTCATGTTATACGCATTTTTGAAAAACTACAATTGAGTATTGTGTTAGAGTATAAAGTCGCTCTTGGAATTCTAATCATCAGCTTAACCTTTTGGTTGAGATAATTTCTCGAATGGTATATGAGACATGTGACTAAAAGGTCACGAGTTCAAATCATTGCTCCTCATTTCTATAGTCCACTATAAGCATTCATGTGAGGCATGTTACAGTATAAAATCGATCTTATTCGCTCTCACTTTCTATTTTAAAACTCTAACTTATTAATGAATCATGAAAGCTCTAGAAATATTTTCCGTTGAGTAAACCAACTACTTTGCGTTGTAGTCAGTGTCTTTCATATGTCTACAAAGATATTACAATCTGAACTTAAAATAAGAGTGAACTAGGGATCTGTATCTTGGTGATGTACACAGTAATATTCATTATATATTGCCGTTCATGCGACAATGACTTTACAAATAAATGGTGCAAAATGAGCAGTCCCACGTTAATAACTTAATATGACTAACAAAATGTAAAACTTCAAAAGAAAATTAAAGATCTTGTACATATAAAACTATTTGGAGATTGGGCATATATTAGGGTGTACTATAATTTTTTTGGTTCAAGGGAGTGCGATATATCGTACACCCACAATCTCGTGGCTGAAGCTCTTACCACTTGAGTTAACTCTTTTTCTAAATGACTATGAAAGTTGAAATTTAGGGGTAAAGTTTCATTAAGATGAGATATATCATATATACCTCACCATATATTCATGTAAGACGAACAATTATTAATAATAAAACCTATCGTTATTATATTTTTAACCTGGTATCAGAGCAGAGGAAAGAGACTCTAAAAAATTATTATGTTGTCGTGGACTTGTATCACTTGCCGGTGGGCGTTTAACCTACCTTGTTCCATGTCCACCGGTGAGATTATCCACTACGAGTTTTGTTATAAGAAAATTAAAATTAAAATAAAATCCCTGGGAAGAGTTCACTGCTCTCAAAAGATTTTATTTGCAAGCTCTATTCAAAGATATGGAAGGAACTTTGTGTGTGCAACCATTGAAGGTCTTCTTCCGTGAAGTCGTTTGAAGTTTTGAACTACAGATATGCTTTGGATTTTGGCGATTTAAAGAAGAAAAAATCAATCATTAAAACTAAACTATAATTAAGGATAATCTAAAATGATTTTTTTTTCCAGTTAATTATATACCCGAAAATCACCCAGTCCGCTTGACACGAAAATGACCATATCAACAAACTCAAAACCCGTAATTAATTTCTTTTTAATTAAACTTAGTTGAGTTAGTTCTATTTAGTTTAGTTAAGCAGTTAATCTCAACTCTTTCAAGCAAAAAAGAACCGCGGAAAAGTATGGATTCAAAATCTGGGGTTAAAATATAGATTGAAAGATTTAAAAAGTTTAATGTATCGATAGTTGAAAAATAATCTTGTAAAAAATAATGCTATTCCATAATTCATACCAAATTTTCTTGTAAGGAATTTTTAGGTCAATAACATGCATTTCAATTTCAATTCGATTTATCTAAAATTGTATTACATAAATATTCGTAAAAGGTAATGTAACTCAAATTGCACGTAATTATATTTTTATCTTTATTACCCAGTCTTTGATATGTACGAGTCAAAATATTCCGAAAAAAGGTAAAATATACGACAATGAGTTAAGTTATCAATTTGCTTTTCCTAAATATCGCTTAATACTAGAATTTGGTCTCACATATTTTTTTGAGTTGTCAATGTTTTGACACTTTATATGTGAAAAAATCAAACCAAAACTTCATTTACATTAAAAGATTTTAGTTGCACGTTACTTTCCTTTTCACCATAAAGTACAAGGTAGTGAACTATGGCCAAATCCATAGATTCAAAAGATTCAATGATTCTGTAGAAGACTTAAGCACAAATTTATATTCAAGTTGCTGTTTATTTCAACTAAAATAATTACGTTTTCAGATGTTTTGCCCTTTTTTCTCTTAAAAACAAAATAAATGACCTATCTAATACTAGTAAGTTGATATTTTTAACAAGTAGCAACGCTGAATTACATTTATCAAGTGGACAACCCAAATAAACCAGTTATGACTGGGTCCTCTCCTAAGTATTTGGAATTTCGTATTCCACCTGAATTTGAATAAGCATTAATCAAAATGTTCTTGATCGTGGACTTGTGGTAGTTGATCATTCTAATTGTACATGTTTTATATCTATCTTTTCAACAAAATGATTGTTAATTAATTAGTAGTTTAATATTGCAAAAATAGTATATCCTAAATATAAATACATAAGTGTGTTATATTTTGAGATTTGTATTAAATTTTATCAATAAAGCTTGTAAATTTGGTGAACAAAACCGAAGGCCGATCCCCACGCTCGTGGTTGCACGAGACCTTAAGCTCCCCTGAAAAATAGCCTTGTTCAACTAATTAAACATATTGTAAATCCGTTCTTACATATTTTTAATCCTAGTGGAAAATGGTGTATATATATATATATAATATATCAAAGATTTTATACAGTTTTTTTCTGATATTAATCTGACCGTGTGAACTACAACATTACAAGCGATGACAGATAAAAATATCTGAAGATCTTATTGATACATAACATATCTTAACCATACAAGTAGGAATACACAATTCAAAAATGCAAATATATAAAATTTAGTATGATGCTTAAGCTTTGATTTATGAATGAAGACAAAAAAATGAGCCGTGAGAAAGTCCACATGTGATCCCTAGCCTTGACCCTTCCGGTCACCAAACAATGAGCCAAAAACCACAACAATGTCATCAACTTAATGGACGCGGCGTAGGCCAAAATAACATGTCTAGTGTTAGCTAGATTCCCTTGATTAATTAACTACTAATTTTACTAATTAATAAATGCGTGAATCTAAATATCAACCTTACACCAATCATGTGACAATAATACTAATTAGATGGTCAATTACGCCTCTTGATTCTTCCATCTTAATTATACCAAATTAATCACTTTATTGATTTGACTAATCAACTTGTTATGTTGTAATACAATTTTGTGTCGTATGAATGTAGGGAGATAGGAGAAGTAAGAACAAATTATGCCTAAAAGTCGATCGTCATTATGATTATATTGATTTATGATGACTTTTTGTTTGGGTTTGTTGTTTACATTTCATTTGAGCCTACCATAGTACAATGAGGGTATTTCATTGCGTGAATCTAAATAGAAGGAAAATGACTATCTTTTGTCGTGATCGAAATGGTTATCCCTGTACAGAAATAAAAAGAGTAATTAATTGTTTGGAACGGTTGAAGTATTTACTAATTGAATAAGTCTCACTTTCTTTCTAATGTGCTAGAGTTGGACTTTTAACACTTTATAAAGGCAAATTCTTATTTCAGACGGACAATTTACGTCTGAAAAATAAGACGGGATAATGTTGCCACTTTTTGATAAAATGTAACCACAATTTATATCAACTTGTTTTCAATAGTGGTTACATCTAACTGTAAAGTGATTACAAAATTCCGTCTTATTACTTCAGACCAAAATGGTCCGTTTGAAGCAAGACCAACTGCTTTATAAATTCTTCTATAGAGCAGTGCCCTTTTTTGTGTAGCTGTGTAACCTGCGTGCCGAGTTCAAATGTCAAAGATGCCACGTGTTATTGTCCCATGTCGACCAAAAGTTATAGAGTTCTAAATCCCCTAATGGTAATTAATTTTAAGATGAAACATTTTCGAACTTATGAGAATACCCTTTATTCACCGGTCTCCTAATAAGTCATTACTAGATGCATACTTTGTTAGTTTTTATAGTTGCTCAAGCATCGAGCTTGATCTTATAATTCCTCATTGCAACCCATTACGGCAATAAAGATGGGTGAATTTATTATTGATAAAAATAAGAGAATTGTTAATTTCCGATAAAAATTAGCTTATTGAGGAGGACTCGAACGAATGTCCGTTGCGACTAGGGCTATATCAACAACGCGTACCAATTACAAACAGTACGACTCTAAAACACAATCATATTGCAAGTCACATTATACTAACCAAAATTACGAGTTGAATCCACCGATTTGTTAGCGATGTAAAGCCAATGAAAAATAACCATGAATACAACTACACCGTATATGTCAATTTTATTTATGTCATGCATATTGAAATACGGAGTATAGAGTATAGTACAGTTATTGAAAACCTAAAATTCCTCTCATCATCATCCAAATTGTACATTTGTACGGCAATGACTTTTTACAACTAAACTAGAAAACGTCAATGCTAATATAAAAGAAGTACATCGATGTTATTAGTTTATAAAAGAAGTACATCATCGGCATTTAAGGGTTTTTTTGTTACAAGAAAAATGTCAAAGTGAAGCTAATCTACCAAAATGGACAAAAGTACTATGGAGTATTGTTTTTTTTTTTTCCTATTTTTTTTCTGATTAGGTGAAAGAAAGTTTGCTTGCATGCTTTCTAGCCTCCTTAATTAGTTGGTTTATATATGTGCTATACTATTCATAGCTTTAGAGATAAATTTAAGAAAGCATTTTTAAAATAATGTTCAAAAAATAAGTATTTGTCGTTTTGGGTCGGATTTAAAACTATTTATCAAAATGATGTTCACGTAGGCTCAGGTTTTCAAAACCCGAAACAATCCTCAAATTGTTTCAACATCTTAGTACTAGAAACGATCCCCAAATTTGCAATATGAATGTTACTATTTGTTAGTCTGTTAAACAATCAAAAGAGATGAAAACATGTAAAACATCGTAAATTCTAAGCCACTTTATAGCGTAAAGGATACCCATAGTTTCGGGTTGTGCAAAAGAATTTGCCAAAGACTTTACATATACTTCAAGAATTTGATTATTCTCATAAATATAAACCAATCAGCCAAATTTCAACCAAATTATTGTTCCAAGCAGCATCCATCTAATATGACGATAAATTGAATTGAAACAAAGTCTTTAATCCAATGAGAGCAAAGGGGTCACCATTTTTAACTTAATTCAATTGATCACCCTTACATGCCGATCCCCCGTAACCTTACCAAGGAGTAGATTGATTACTTAAATAGTCTAGGATAATCCAATTATTAGAAGGCAAAGATTCATATTTGGTCACGATAATTTTTTTTTTTTGACGAAAGTAAACTGAGATTTAAATATTTTGGTCACGATGATATGTCTAACTTTACTTGTATGCTCATGTTGCGGTGTTTATTCCCATGTTGTCGTCACCTTATGGTGGTGTAATAAGGTGATTTTGATGCTTTACTTACCATTAACTTAATTTACTCATTAAGGCTCTGTTTGGCGAATAATATATTGGGTGAATTTGTAGATTCCGGCCTAAATAGTAGATTGACTGATCAATCTACTAATTTCATGTGTATGGTAAATGACATATTCTAATAGAATATTGGTTGGAATTTACTTTTTTTTTTTAAAAAAAAAAAAATATGCTGCTATATATAGCATATTAGTAGACATATTTCTTTGTTTGATGGGTCTACATTTCACATATATAATATATACTAGATTTCATGCCCGTGCGATGTACGGGTTTACATTAATGTCATTTTCATAAATTTTCTATAACAATTAACTTGACTATAATAAAATATAAATTTTAAGAAAATAATATTGATATATTGAGTCAACTTCTATTTTTACCATATTTTACCAATCTTGCCAGGACTCAAGTTATATTTGACCTATAGTTGATCTGGAAAATATTAACATGACTCTCCCGTTCAAATCATTTATTAGGTTTACATATGTTTTGATTGATACATTCACAAAAAGAAAAAAAATTATCTAAGATACATAAGAATTAAGCTCTACAAGACAATGTTTAAGAGACTCTAAAAGTTCCAAATATGACTCCTATTTGTCATAAGAACATCTCACCTTATGTTAATTGTCTGATATGGAACAATACTACTATTTGTAGGTGGTATATTCACCAAACCTACATTATTTTTCAATGCGGGATAAATAACATATTAAGAATTACACCAAATATGTGCAAGTAATATGAGATTCACTATACTATAATGATACCATTGTTCTTACCACAAATCTTATTATATTATTTTCATAATTAATACAAACTTTTAAGAGCTCTCTAAACAATATTTGAGAAACTTAAACGATTTTGGGTTGATATCAAAGTTTTAAGGACGAATCCTATTTATAATCACACGATCACCCAGCTTATGATATTTTTCCGATGTGGGACAATTCTTCTATTTATTCATAGTATATTCACCACACCTACATTATTTTTCAATGTGGGACAAATAACATATTAAGTAGTACACCATTAAAATTATTATTTATGATGCTTTCTTAAATATTTATGATACTTTCCTAAATTAATTTTGATGATGTAAATTTCATTAAGGTGAAGATAATAATACAAACTTTTAAGAACTCTATAAGACAATACTTAAGAGATTCAAAATATTTGAGTTGATATCTACGTTCGAAGGGTGACTCATTTTTGCAATTATTTTTTTTTGTGAAATGAAATGTTAAAGTTTTTATAAAAAAAATTCTAAACACCACTTGAATATAATATAGGAAATGTGTATTGAAATAATTATAAGATTTCTCATTTTTTTTTATGATACTTTCCTAAATTAATTTTTGATGAGTTAAGTTATACTAATGTGGATATCGTAATACGGAGTACAAACTTGTAAGAAATCTCTAACACAATATTTAAGAGACTCATTGGGTTGATATCTAACTTCCAAAGATGACTCATATTTATAATTACATGATCACCCCACCTTATGATAATTTTCCAATGTGAGACAATTATATTTATACGTAATATTTTTACCACACTTGCAGTCTTACATTATGTTTTGTTATTTATTTTATATTATTTTTTGTCTAATGAAATGTAATTGTTTTTATATAAAAATTATAAATATCACTTGATTATAATAATATAGGAAATATATATAATAATAACTAAAAGATTCTACAGTTTCTTTTTTATATCTAGATTATTATATATGATATTTTCTTAATTTAGTTTTTGATCGATGTGATAATATATACTCTTAAAAATTCTCTAAGACAATACTTAAGAGGCTCAAAAGAAATTTTGGGTTGATACCTAAGTTTCAAGGATGTCTTTTATTTATAATCATAAAATCACCCCACCTTATGACAATTTTTCAACATGAGACCATTCTACTATTTATAGGTATTATATTCACTAGGGATGTCAATGGGGCGGGGTGGGTGCGGAGGATGGGTAACCCGCACCCGCATCCGCGAACTATAAAGCGTACCCACACCCGCCCCACGACCCGTGCGGGTTGAACTTTTCAAACCCGCACCCGCCCCATGGGGATCCGCTAACCCGCCAAATTACCTTTATCCTCATAATTGTTTTTTAAAAAAACATCTCATTTCGTACGATTTATACAAATAGTATCCGGAAAGTGGTATGAAATAATTTCACATTCAATTAACTAGTACATAAGCTACCAAACAAGTCTATTTTATTAGTTTAGCCTTAATCTTTTTAAAATTATCATTTTTTTTTGTAAAATTGTAATTAGGTAGATGTATACTAGAGCTGAGTCAGAGATCATTAAGGCGGGTATAAGTGGGGCGGGGACATGCGAGGCGGGTGGTGTGGGGCGGAGTGAGGCGGGGTGGGTACAGGGCGGGTCTCATGTGATACCCGCACCCGCCCCACCACCCGCGACGAATGTCATTTTTGATACCCGCCCCCGCCCCACCACCCGTCAAATCATTATTCGCACCCGCCCTAAGTAGGGCGGGTGTGGGGCGAGACCCGCCAAGACCCGCCCCATTGACATCCATAATATTCACCATACCTATATTATTTTTCGGTGTGCAACAAATAAAATACTAAAAATTACACCAAGTATGTATAAATTGTATTAGAATCTATACACTAATGATAGCATTTTTACCAGAAATCTAATTATTTTATGTTCATTAAACGTCCCTTTAATTTAATATATGAAATATATATTAAAATAATTAAAAGATATTTTACATTATTTTTTTTATCATACTTTCCTAAATTAATTTTTGATGATGTAAACGTCAATATTGGAAAGATACTAATACAAACTTTTAAGAGGTCTCTAAGACAATATTTAAGAGACTTAAAAGATTTTGTGTGGATACATAAGTTTCAATAATAACTCATATTTATAAATAAGTCTCTTAAATATTTTTCGTAATCTTGGAAGATCTTAAAATATATTTTCCAAAAACTGAAAAAGATGATGTTGACCAATAGAATTGCACGGAAAAAAGCCTCTTTTATATATATATATATATATATATATATTATATATATATATATATATATATATATATTGATATTGATTTTCCCGTCTTATACTCCGTAAAATAGAATAGATAATTGCCTTCAAATTTTTAGATGCTTTTCTCATTGATATCCCGAATCCCTACTATATACTTCCTCCATTCAACTCCACTCTAACAAAAAACTTTTTCACATTTGCCGAGACGTGTTTTACACGGTAAATATCTTTAGCTACGTGTTTGCAAAAATTATAAAAGTTAGATATTAATAATGTACTCGTAAAGACGAATCAAACAAGATCACACATGAATATATTTTTTACTTATATATTGAGAGAAAATTGCAATTATATGATCGCTTGTGAATAATATACAAAAAAGAAAGTGGTAGAGTGGAGTTGAATGGAGGAAGTATGTATTACTCCCTCCTATTCTATGTATTCTTCTCTTTTCATTTGAGCTCTAAAATTAAGGAAATGAATTTAGAGCACACACAACACTATACCCCACATGCAATTAAATATGGACCACACAAAACACACAACCACACCTCCAAAAATGGAAATAAGGAAGAAAATATGAATGAACCTAATAGAAAATAGGGAAAAATAGATGGAATAGGAGGGAGTATATATTATTGTACTCCTGATTTTTTTTTTTGGTGACAATTATTGTACTCCTGATAAACCTATTGTCAAAAGCTTTATTGGTTTATGTTACAGATGACCCATCGTATTTTCTTAAGATACACATTAAAAATTGAAATATAAAAATACACATAATTATTTCATTAAAATGATATTTATAATATCATTTTAATATTTGATGAAATAATCATAAAATTATTTCTACATTTAATCTCTTAATAATCCATTCTAATTAATTTGCAATCAATTTTTTTTCTTACCATAATCTTATTATAAGATGATTTCATACAAAAATTTGTGTAAGACGACCTCCCTTTCCTTGGTCGTGCATGATTGATTGTCTGTGGGTTCTTACTTATACTTTGGATATAATCCTGTAGTTTTTTGAACTAAGGTTATAGCACCTTCCACACTAATCAATACATAAACTATTCAAGAGAAAACAATAATACGGAGCAACATGTACATATATAATGATAGAATTCAAAAACTTTATACAATACGTGACTGCCTAACAATGTAGAGGTAAAAAAACAACATCAATGTTATTTGGAGGAAAAATTACCTCCCTTATACATATAACATACCCGACCCCTAAAACACGGAAAAATAAAGGAAACTTCAACTATCATTGGAGTTTTCCTTTATTCCGAAAACACAAAAATTACATAGTATAATTGACCAGTTTATCCATCCACTGTACATAACATTAACCTAACAAGATGGAAAACAAACTCTTAATTGACAATTACAACAGCTTACATATATATAGATATTAATTAAGAAAGATATATATAAACCAAGCCTATAAATAGATAAGCTTAGAATATAATTAAAAAACACAACTTAAAATATATATTCTTAAAATATTAATAATTGTTCTTTAATATCATAACCCATTTTCTCCAAATTGGGCTGAACTGCAAATTGGATCATAGGAGGAGGCCCACAAGTAAGTGCCAGCACATCATTTCCAGATTCCGGCACGTGATCTCTAAGAATCTTCTCACTAATAAAACCAGTATCATATTTCCACTCTGTTTTTGCTTGTTCCACGACATACCATACTTTTACTCTATCCTTGTAATCAACGGCCCATGTATCAAGTTCATCTCTTAATAGAATATCCTCCTCCGTCCGATTAGCATAAACCACGTGCATCTCGGTCTCGTCCTCCGGGTCCTTTAAGATGGCTTGCATGATCTGATAACACAAATTATATTATTATAAAACGATTTGATAAATAAATATGAATTTAAAGCACGATTGTATATACTTGCTTTTTCGGGAATTTTTTTGTATTATAAAACGGTTTTATATAAAAAATTACTGACCTGATAAATTGGCGTTATCCCGGTCCCACCGGAAATCATAGCCAACTTTTTAGCAAACTTGGGCTTTCCATGGACTAAGAAATTTCCCTTTCCTAAGTACTCAATGTGGCCCAATGGACCTTTAACTTCCAAAATTGAGCCCAATGATAAGCTGTCCAAATGTTGAGATAGGAGCCCACCATTGGGGAATTTTGGATGTTGTCCTCTCATATAAACCTTGATAACAAGATCAAAATAGCCAACTTCATCAATTGTGCTTGTGGGAGTGTAGGCTCTCATACAAAGCTTATCGTCCACGGACGCGCAGACGAATATGTGTTTGCCGCATGGGAGGCCAAGCACTTGGTCCTTTGACGGTAACCCAAATCGAAATCGTCTAACGTCGTGAGAAAGTGAGACCTTCTCGATGAGCTTGCAAGGGATTTTTTCTCGAGGTTTGAGTGCTACATTTCGAAATGGGGCAATTTCAGTGATTGGTGCAAGGCTAGACATGATGGACCCACCGTGGACAGAGTTACCGGGTGATGAGGTTGTTGAATCCGATTGATAACCCGTGGTAATTAATTCACCAATTCTATAGTCCTCGAGCATTTTCTTAGCCTTGGCCGAGTGGATTGCGTCAAATTCCTCAGTACAATCAGTTCCCGCATTGATCAAAATACTATCGGACCCTCCAGGGTGGTCCTTGAGGAAGCGGGTCGCATCATACACGTGTCCATGAACCACAATCCATGCTGAATCGGCTGTACTATGCTTCTTCACTTCAGACATCGAGAACATTTTAGAGTTGGTATTCATAAACGGAGTGGAAGCCGTACGCTTCAAAGCGTGGCTAACTGCGTCCGAGAGCTCTAAATGACGCTCCCGCGCCATCCATCCACCCGATTTGTTACCCGGTTGGGTCGGATGCTCAAACACAATACCGATTTCACCCCTATGTGGCTTGCACATGTTGGTCTTCACACGGAACCAACAATTGTTCATCATGCCCTACGTAAACATCAAAGTACATACACTATTAGAAAAGTTTGATAAATCTAGCAATCAAACAAAAATAACTAAACTATTATGTTTGACAACCATTAAATACGAAGTATTTAATAAGACATTAGTTTAAAATGATTCCATTACGCCTGCAAATCAAGATTCGACGGCTATTTATGTTTAACATAATAATAAGTGACATAATAACATTTGGCTTATACTCTAAACATAGTCTAATTTAACCATCACTTTCACTAAAATACACCATTATACCAAAATCAAAAGTTTGATTAATTCCTGACTCCATAAGTCTTGTTCGTTACGAGGCGACCCGTCGCAAGTTTAAGAGGGGTAAGCCTCCCTCACAAAGAGTAAGTGAAGGGTAAATGGATCACCCAACTTGCCTTGTCACTTGTTATTTGTGAGAGAGACTTGATTCGTCTTAAACTTGCGACTGATCGCCTCGTCACAAATGAGATTTTGTGAGAGTGAATTAATCAAACTATAAAGGTTTCCTCCACGATCATTGAAATCTATTTCTTGCGTAATTTTTTTTTTTTCATTGAAATGAATCAATTAAGGCATAATTTACGCCCTAATTTACGAAAAGACCCTTGCCCACTTGTATTAGTTGTATAAAAAAGTTAGAATACTAATACAAATCAAAGATGGTGGGCACGTAAGTTTAATCATATGTTACCAATTGAATGGTTCATATTTAGGCGGCTCTAAAGTGATATTTTTTCCATTATGGCCGAAATTGCGTAGACATTGGAATCAAGTGTGGTAAAGTCTACAAATTATTCATAATGACTAGTTAATATTGATATAAAGTGTTGTATAGTAGGTCTTATTTTTAATGGAATCCATGAGACAAAGTTTCCATATTTGTCAAATTTGTACTACGATGAAATAAAATCAAATCACTCGATGAAAATGATTACGCTTATATTTATTGTGTTGGATAGATGAATCATGTATCATGGTATCAAAGTCAAGCACTATGATCAAAGTAACGAGTTCAAATCCTGTCAGTCTCTAATATATATCAATCACTGTTCAAACTCAGTGGGCATTCGAGTGAGAGGTGTAATACTCATACTCCTAGGATATAAATATAGTAGTTGTAATTCAACCGTTACTTTAAGGCTTTGATTAAGATGATTAATCTAACAATAATGTAATACTAGTTGATTCGATTCTTCTCATAATTTTTGTTTTGAATCAGGTGGAAACGAGATTTTTTAAGATCAGTCTCAAATTTAAATATCAACACTAAAAACTTTACCAGCTAAGCTATTAATATAGTTATACGTGTTTAGTAACATATGAATAAAACGTAAGAAAATGAGAGAATAAATACCATAAGATTCCAAATGAGCTTATCAGGTTGAGTGTTGAGGGTCTCATCCCAAGCACGAACCGCAATCTCTTTAGCACCAAGCAAATCAAGAACTTCAACTTCTAATGACCAGAAACACCAACACCAATGTTTTCCATATTTAGTTGGCTTCTCTTGAATGTCCAACTCGGCTACTTGCCATGTTTCTCCTCCATCCATTGTCACTTCTACTCTTATCACTTTCTTTCCTCCTCCTATTAATTAATTTTCATTAAGACCTTAATTAGTAATTTATAAACGTGTAATTATGTGATACTCCGCACTCAAATTCAATACCACCGGCTTTTATTACCGTGTGTAGGCCTAGACATACAAGATGGTAAATCGATCATTTGCAGAATATAAGATAATGGACACAATGAATTCTAAACGTTAAAATCTTAACATTTTACTCGTATGTTATAAACTCAAAATCATACTCTGTATGTGATAAGAGTATACAGTCTCGTACAAATCACATAGGTCCAATTTTACTATTGTCACCACTAAACTTTATTTTCTAAGTTTGCGACTTTCATCTACGACTTCACTAACTCTGTGGCCGACTTAACACATTATTATTATCATACGACATACTCTTTCTGGGTGATCTGAAAGTATTATTAGTCACCTATCTCACTCACGTCCCTATCATTCGCTTATACTATAGAATAGTCTTATCGCTCCTACAAGATAACCCTAATTTCATTTCCTTACCCGACCTACCCAAATAATAAGAGAACATGACCCTTGAGCATAAGGAAGCTCTATGACGACCTTTGCAACCCAAGAAAGGCATGCATGCCACAAGTACAGGTGGTCCGATTTTAGAAAACATGGTTAATAACACTTTGGTAGCTTGTTGGTAACAGTCTAACAGCTTTAGCTAACATGTCTTGACATAAAATAATCCAAAAAAGTACTAAGGAATACTCCCTTTACGTTACTATTGGATGAAGGGACACATAATAGAATTATCTTATGCATTCGATCTCATTTTGTGGACTATTATATTTACTTAAATGTATTTTATTTGTTTATTATGATGTGTATGATGTAGTCATGGTCATGTAATTGATTTTCCTCCATGGTTCTTGCAATCTAATTTTGGACTGGCTTGCTGTCTTTTTTATGGGAGCAAGTGATGCACTAATTAGGTCGGTGTGGTTTTATTAATCGGTTTTTCTAACATGTGCCCTCAAGGCATATTTTAATTTTCCATGATATTTATTGCTAAACTTTCCATTTAAAGATTATTAACATGTGCCTTGAGGGCACATGTTAGAAAAACCGTTTATTAATTGCATGTTAATGGAAACTAATTAAGTAATTAATCTCTACTTGTTTAACAAACTTTATTGATTTTTTGGATCAAGTAATTAAGTACGGGTTAAATAAGAAATTTACGAAATTCGAGAGAAATATATGCAGTAATTAAATAAAGAAAGAATAATTTAAACATTCTATTCTTAAACAAGGTGATATATTATGCAGCAAGTCTCATTGAACTAGTGTATATTATGTCATCAAGAATAATTATTGCGGTTTTAATAGTTTACATTGTAAATATGCTCATTTAAACCAAATTAATAAGAATGCATTACTCTGCGCTAGATACACTCACTATAATAGGAGTGGAAAATTAAACCTAAGTTATCATGACTTTCGGCCCTTTTAGCTTTGAATAAATTCTTTTCTGTCTAGTTAGAATCTCAAAATAAGGATCAAACAACTCTCGTCCTAAAAAGTTAATTTCCGGCTCCGCCATTGACTATTGATATTTATACACGCCCCCTATCCGTTTGATAAGTGGCAAAAATTAAATCGAAGTCATATAACACTGTTACAGCAAAATAGTTGGTCGTTTTACATGTGTAGATGTATACGAGAAGGTAGTACTGAGTATAACTAAAATATTTTCAAGAAAAAATAAATAATTAAATTGAGAGGGAAAAGAAAACAAACCCGAGTAAGCGTAACCCTTTAAGGTGTAAGGGCGTTGGGTAGTCCACGCGTTAATGGGTAAAATCTCTTCGTGGCATGGAGAGGTTATCACTGAGTTAATGTTCAGGTCATTTATTATGTACTCAGGCTTGTACCACCATCCTGCCATTTTTGCATTGACACATAATATTACCGTTAAATTCTTAGCTCTCAAGTATTCATCATGCAACAAAACACCTCATGCATGTATAACGACGACAAATTATAAGTCGATGTTATAATAAAATAAAGCAAACATAAACAATTTACTGAAGAGATGGAGTATGTATAACAGAATGACAAATTTTACGGCTAATGTGTTATAGAAGATATATACGAATATATAGTTAGCGGTTACCTTCAGAGTTTGCAAGTTCAGCATCGACATGTGAAGGAAGGACTCTGTTGTCCTTGTAATGATAATAGTTATCGGACTCAACGGTTGTCACGACAATCCTTTTTAACCACTTAACCATACGTCCACCGATAAATCCGGGAATAATCATTCTGATCGGAAATCCGTGATCCGGACTTAAAAGTTCGCCATTTTGCATGTACGCGAGCATAATGTCACGTGCAGGATCCAATGCGAGTTCTTTTCGTATACTTGTCCCATATTTGGACCCGCCACCACCAGGCAGGTCCTCAGCGCCCTCAAAACAAATATTGAGGGCGCCTTTCTTAGAAGTCATTATACCACATCTCTTTAACACATCTCTTAAGGAGACACCCCGCCATATCGAAGTAGATATGGCGGCAGCACCCCAATTGAAACCTATACTTTGTTTAACCATATTTTGTTCCTTTCTGCGATTCCCAGCACACACCAGTGTGACTGGGAGTTCGCGGAACTTGAACTCATTAACTAACTGGTCCATGGTGAACCGGGTTGGTTTCTTAACCAACCCAGTCACCTCCACGGTCCAGTCCTCCCACTTAGCATTGGGCACTGGACCGTGGTTTCTAACATAGTGTAGCTGGACTGGAGTCAAAAACCCGTGGTGCATCAAACGGGGTAGTGGAGGCTCCGAATTGAATGGATGTTTCCCAGTAAGGCGGATCATTGACGAATTACGTTCAATCCAATGATCCGCCGTACCTTCATCCCGGCTGTCCAAAATGGACGGCTCCAATTCATTGTTACCTTTCTTAATCAACTCATTCCAACCATTGATCTCATTTTCGTCATCATCGTCTTCACTATCGCTAAATTCAAACTTTTTACTATTGGTGTAATTTTTTTCGGTATTTTTAATATAAGGATTTGGGAGAGGGTCACTAGTAGGGAGATTAAAATTACAGTTCCGAATCGGTGAGTCGGAACGGTGGGTGGTAAATGGAGACTTAACGACACCGTTTACACGAGGCGCCACTGGGTGATACTGACGGTCTACCGAAGTAGCCATTGTTCAAAGTCGACAAATTTTGGTAGTAAAAAAAAGTACAGTAAAAATATTTGAAAAGAGTGAAAAAGAGGGAAAGAAAGCGTTACGCTTCTTTCACTTTTTTTTCACTAAATTTTTTTTTTTTTGAAATTTTCTTCCAGTGTTTTGGGTTAGAAAGTTTGATTGGAAAATAATGGGAAGGGTTGGTTGTGTACTTATATAGGCGTGAAGGTGTGCCAACCATGATTTTATGTGTACTGTTACGGTTTCGCTGACATATAAAAAAGGCTAGAAAACAAATATAATATGAATTGCATCATGTTATCACTAGTTGACTGGTTCAAGTTCGATTTAGCATCTGTGGTCATAAATTGCACTCGGTAGTACTCCGTATTAATATCTCTGTTCCACCAAATTGTTTACACTTACATTATAGTGTTATACAGAGTATTGTTAAATAAAAATAAAAGAGTAGTTTATATATGAAAAATGAGATAATATTATTGGGTGTTATTTAATTTCAATCACCCTCTCACTTCCTCTATGTAGACAATTAGAATCATCTCCATTTTTCGGGAAGAAATGGAGGGTCTATCACCTACAAACGGTCTAGATTTCTTTTGTAGCGATCTAATTGTTCAGATTTTATCATGAAAAATAAAGGTGTAAGCAAGTTGAAAGAATACAACAATATAAAATTGTATTGTAAGAGAGAAATGGACCCTCCATTTCTTGTAGAAAATGGAGAGAATCTTTGCTTCTATGTAAGGAATCACTAAAATGATGGGCCTATATAACAACAAGTAAGAGTGTGGCGCCCATCGAAGCTAAAATCGAAATGTGATTTATTTACTTCTTAAAATGTGATTTATTTACTTCTTTTATTTTATGGGAAATGGAACTAACGTAGGTTTGGTAGTTTATTTTTGGGTGACATAATGCCACGAACTAATTTGTTAATGTCATCAGATCTCTTTTTGCATGAACTTTATAGATTCTTTTATTTGGTGCCCTAATTGTCGTGGCATTAAAGAAAATGGCCGTGAAAATATCAATTCCCTATATTTTTGTTACCATTTCAATACGATTTTATCTTAAAGTTACATTGTTTGTAGAAGCTGTAATGTTGATATTAAGGATTCTAAAAAGAGTAGACTCGACCAAAAGCACGCGTCGTGTCGGCATGCTCGACTATTCGAGCCTTCATTTCAAAGGCCCACTTGGCTTGCTACCAGCTCGACCCAACCCGCCCTTGAACTAGGTTGAACATGGGTCTCTCATAAGAGGCGTGGTTGCTTAAGCATGCCAAGAATAAGGAAAAACTTTTCGTCATGGGCTAGTCGTCCGACCCGATCCTACTGCCCTATGTTTTCAAGAAAGATTCAATATAGGGTAGCCCAACCCGGTATTCATTCGGTCTGTTGTTAAGTCTAGTCATTAGAATAGTCCATGGGATTTTTACAAAATATGATGTCTATATTAAAGTTCAATTTTTACAAAATATGATGTCTATGACTAATGGGATTTTTAAGTGCCGCTTCTGTATTTTATCTGAATTGAATATATATCTTTAATTTTTTTTTTAAATGATTTAATATACCTATAAATTTAATGATTAATTAACATGAAATTAAGGGGTATGATTGAGACTTGCTTACCTATTTATGTGAATGGGTCGACACAAAAACGACACAAGATTAATTGGTCGGTTTTGATTGAAGAGTTCGTGACCCGTTTACATGTAACACGAACACGAATAAAACAAACCCAATCTGTTAGTCAGGTCTAAAATTTGGTCCGGAAAAACCATTAGTAAGTGCCATTAATTAATTGACTGATCTACGTATACTGGTTGAATAATCGATCGGAATTGCCCAAATATAACATTTAGAAAGGTGAAAATTAAACATTTAGGTTATTTGATGAACTTTTCGTTAAATTTAGGGGAGTATAATTATGAAAGATAGAAGGTGGTACATCTTAAAATCTCGAAGAAATATAGTGGTAAATTGTACTCCCTCCGTCCCATTCATTTGTTGGCCTTTTATATTCCTTGTGAGGAGTATTTTAATCAAATGCCAACAAATGATTGTGACGGAGAGAGACAGAGAGTAGTATAAAAAAACTTATTATAATTGGATAACATGTGATTTTTATGCTTCGTCTTAATCTTGATGTTTGACTAGTAACTTTACTACCTAAATTCGAAGTAAAATAGTAAAATGCTCTACATGATTTTCCTCTCTACAATTGTTAGTCAGAGCTGGATAGTAGGTCGGGCTGACAATGGGTTGAACCCGGTTAGCCCTAGCCCGAGACCATCCCACATGAGAGGCACATGTTACCTCAAGGGTTTGGGTCAAGCAGGTCGGGCAATTTTGTTTTTGTTTTTTATCAAGGCCCGATCCCCCAAAATTGCCGCTTCGACGGGCCAAAGCCATTAGTGGTGAAACTAGCCGGGCTGGCCAAAATTCATCCCAAGGGTGCAAGTTGGACCGAGGCGACCGCGTACGTGTATCCACCTCTGCTCCCGTATACGCCACCTTGATCTTCCTCCATCTCTTCACCGAACCGAGCAATGAATAACAGCTCTATTCCTCATTACTTTCTATACTTATTAATTAAAATTGAATGTCTTATTTATATAATAAATATAGTTAATCGGATAAGTTCGAATCAAGTGTCAAGTACTCTCGTAACAAGAAGTGACAAAATGAGGAATAGATAGCTCTAAGCTCTAATTCAGACCAATCAGACCTGAAATTTAATGTGGCCAATGTTGGATTTGGATGAGTGAGAATTGTTTTTGTTCAAAGTCGACAAATTTCTGGGTAGAATTGAAGTGGTTTGGCACAGAAATATGTAGTGCACGTTACATTCATGTGATATGACGAAGGCATTTGAGTAAGTGGCAAGTGCTTTGTTCGTCATTTTATTGTCATATGACTCATATCGTATATCTCCGTATGTCGCATCTACGCAGGTGTTTCCGGCGTTGGTTTTCATGCAAGCGCAGATATATCCCTATCACAAATTCTCAAGGCGTTATATCCGTCACAACCTTTTGATCAGTCAAATACTATTCACATGTCTATATGGGTAGAAAAAGACAAATTATTTGTACACGAGTTTTTACATCATTTTATCATAAAGTGTTTTTTGTAATCTTTCTAGAAAGAACCCAAATAATATTCCATAAACTTCACAAATTTGTTATTTAGGATGACAATATTTATTCGGAAAATTCACATGCTACCCTCGAGGTTTGCCGTTTTGCACGAAATACCCAAAATTTTGATCTAGAAAACTTTAAAAGGTCATAACTCGTGTTTACGAGATCAGAAAGTGATGATTTTTTTTTCAAATCGATCGTCTTTTTAAGTACTACGATTTGAAAAAAAAATTGTCGAGTTCGGAATTCGTAACTAAAAGATATGCTCGCTCAAAGTTTGTTCGGTCAAAAAAACTTTGACATGCAATAACTCCTAGCTACGGGATCCAAATACAATAATTTTTTTTCCAAATCGTAGTTCTCGGAAAGATGATCGATTTGAAAAAAAAAAATCGTCACTTTATGATCTCGTAAACACGAGTTATGACCTCTTAAAGTTTTCTAAATCAAAATTTTGGGTATTTCGTGCAAAATGACAAACCTCGGGGGTACCATGTGAATTTTCCGATATTTATTTGAAACTAAAACAGGTTAATCATGGTAAATGAGATAGAAGAAGAATGCATAGAGACTGACAACAAGTTAAACAGGTTAGTTATGCAAAATGAGATAAAAAATTTAAAATGTATGGCCAAAGTATAACTTCATTAAAACCTTAATCATAACACGAATAAAACCAAAAATTAAATAAAACTTGAATAAGTCTAAACTAATACTCCCTACAAGAAGTTTGAATTGCAATTCTAATATAAAAAAATCAAATTTCATAGTTTCTTTTTATGTTATTTACTAAACTATATATATTATCATCGTTTTGGTGCTTATTTTAAACCAAGGTTTGACAATGAGTCCAGGTCATCAATTGAGAGTAAATACGCGACTTCGAATACAGCGAAAGTGACGGTAAGCCCCATTTACTTTGGTCGATTGTGCGTGAGATTAATCACCTTATACTTTCAAGTGTAGTAATTAAGCCCGATAATTTTGATAAAAACTTAAATGCAACCGATCGTATTTTAGATTTTCAACCAAAACTAGTTTTATCCCCGTGCAAAAATGCACGGGTGGTATTTCCATCATTGGTATTTAATAAAGTTTAAAAATAAGAAATATTCTAAAATCTAAATTTATAATTAATAGGAGTATGGTTGTTATATTGGTTTTTAAAAAGGGTATAATTGATACTCTCTTTGTTCACAATTATTTGTTATATTGGCTTTTAAAAAGGGTATAATTCCTAGACTCCAAAGAGTAGAATGTAATAATATAGGTAGATGTAATTTGCAAAAAAAAAAATTCTTTTTGTCTCAATTATTTGATAACGTTTAAATAAGTTATTGTTTTTTAAAATGTAAATATAAATGTAATTAACTAATTGTATCAGATGAAATATATCTTAAATATTTTATTTTATAATATAAAGTTCATATAATAAGAATGATAAAATAAGTCGAATATGCCTAATGTCCTACAAATTAACTTGGTCATTCAAAATATGTATTCATAGGCTATAGTGATTCACAAATTCTTGTTTGTGACGGGCAGTATCCGTCACAAGCTTGCGATGGGTACCACTTCCCCTCACAAATGACCCATTTAAGGGAAAAGGGGAAGCACATGGGGGTGCCCCACATGTTCCCTCTACCCATTTTGTTAGAGGAAAAACCCGTCGCAAGGTCCGACCTGTCACAAGGGAGACCTACTGATAGTGATTAGACCATCAAATTAAATAAGTGTTGGTTCAAGTCATTTGATTCGAAATTGGCACACAATGCACGCGACGTATAGAGTTGTGTTGATAACGTGAGTGAATGTGGATGCATTAAATATTTCTGTTTTAATAGAAGTAAGATTCAATAAAGAATTTGATACATAAAATCGCCGGTAAAAGTCGGTGGTATATAAGTATAAGTTATGATCGAGTACAAACTATTACTTCCTCCATTCAACTCCACTCTACCAAATAATTTTTTCACGTTTGCCAAGACGTGTTTTACGCGGTAAATATCGTTAGCTACGTGTTTGCAAAAATTATAAAAATTGGATATTAATAATGTACTCGTAAAGACGAATCAAACAAGATCACACATGAATATATTGTCACTTATATATTGAGAGAAAATTGCAATTAGATGCCGACTCATGAATAGTGTGCAAAAATAAAAGTGGTAGAGTGGAGTTGAATGGAGGAAGTATTAACTAATGTGTTTAAGAGTGTGTGTCTACCATGAAAAACTTCAATTTCAAATTATAGCTCTCAATTTGTCAGTTTATATTAGTTCAGTACAATATTGAATTTATGGTTACTTTTTTTTTTTAATTTGATGTAGGATGTATTTTTACAAAAAAAAAGAAAAAAATAAAAAAATAATGGAAAAAAGAAAAGTGCAATTGACGTCTGCAGCCATAGTGCAAAGTGATGTACAATAAATTAACTACTTTCTACCGGTCCTACCACTATTGTAAAAAATATTTTACTAAGGTGATGGCGTGGCTAAAGAAGCAATATGTGGATTATACATCTGATGTACTACCACAGATAATATAGTTGTTGAGCTTTATAATAAAGTTTTTGAGTTTAGTATTAAAAATTATGAATTTTATTATAAAGTTTTTGAGTTCATTAATTTGAATATTAAGCTAAAAAAATTACAATAAAACTCAAAAAATATCACATATAAAATTTAAAATGCTCGAAAAAAATGCACAAAAACTCAAATTTATACTAGTCTGAGGTAGTACCTCCGATGTATAATCCTTTTTCCCCTAAAGGAGAATGCAGTAAAAATATGTATTTTAATAGAAGAAAGATTGCACCAAAATAAAATACAATTTCATTCATTTATTCAATTTATCATGACAAAGTATAACTTATTATAAATTTAAAAATTTGTATGCAATTAATTATACATTTTGAAATAAAATAGTTGAATAAATAAAAAAAAATAGAAATTTGTAAAGGTAAGCTCATATGTATATGAATTGTATTAGAATTAGTACCAATATTAAAAATATTCTAAAATGTATGTAAATAAATTATTTAAATATTTTGAATGTTAATAATTATGTAGTGTATACGATCTTATATATAAAAATATTAAATGATGTGATTTAGGTTGAAAATAGAAATTGGGGTTGGATTCACTTCTTTCATCAAAGATATGAGTTTAATTACTATGAAATACATTTTTGTAACTTCTGGGACTTACACAATTTTGCAAAGTTGAAGGGGTTATGTTACTTATGTACCAACTTTACCCATTTTATTTTGTTATCATGAATGGTTAAACTTGTCGAGTTACTGAGGAACACCCTTGCTTACAATACCCGGTGGCTTACCTTATTTTCTTGTGATTTGCAGGGCAGCCAGAAATGGTTGATGCAACTAGGATTGGTAGATGACATGCACTCATTGCCTTGTCGACAATTTGTTTCAAAGATAAATAATTTGTATCAGTATATTGAAAACAGCACAAAAATCATGTCTAAATGGTTCACCAAATTAGCCAATTAAGCGGAGTCTACTCCACTGGACATCATCTTTGTCTATGTTGTTGTCAATAATAATATGAAGTCGCTAAATTAATCACGATCATACAAAGGGGCCTTAGTCTCGTGGTTAAAACATAGGTATTGTGGCAATATGTTACGAAGTCCAATCCCAATTCCTCGTATATTGTATCGGTTTTGCGTCTTTTTTGGCACCAAATAAATTTAACAACGATCATTTGCCACTTTCACCAACTACAATTTTCCACGTTCAGTGGCGTGATTTCCCCATTTTGATACATGAAAAGATTCAAACATTAATTGCATACTTTATTTTACCTTTTATGTTTCAAACGTGTGAAAATAGTATTTGGATTATACATTTGATATGCTACAACAAATAGTGTAGTTTTTGAGCTTTATAATAAAGTTTTCAAGTTTTGTATTAAAATTATTGAGCTTTTTTACAAAGTTTATGAATTCGTTCATTTAAACATTAAACTCAAAAAATTACAATATAACTCAAAAACATCATATATAAGATTTAAAATATAATCCCGCCGTCACAATTATTTGTTTGCTTTTAATTTAAATAACTCAAACCAAAAATAAAAAAGACAAATAAATAATTGGGACAAAGTGAACAATTTATAAACTTTAAAAAACTCATAAATCATACACATAAACCTAAATTCATACTCGTATTAGGTATGAGATATATAATCTTTATTTTGAGTGAAAATCTAGTGTCCTATTTTAGATACTTGTATCACCAATCAAGGATTGAAGACGGTAGCACGCACGGAACACACGCCATTAATTACTTCCTCAACAATTTTACTGCTAGTACAGTAGGAGTGGAAATATCAAATATTTCATATGCAATAGTTAAGTGGCTTACATCATTTACATGTGCGCTAAAGATGGGGATGGAGGGTTTAAAGTCAAGGCATTTAACAAAATAATAAGGTCAAGTGTGAGAAGTGGCACATGAGAAGCTCAATGGACAACTAGAAAAAACTTGAATGAGATTGAATTTCAACATTTGTTTTTTTTTTTTTAAAAAAAGGTCTTTTATGTGGTAATTTTGTATTTTTTCAAATTTTTAGTGGTACCACTCATTTTCCGAAAATCTATATGATAGCCTAAATTGTTGAATTTCTACATTGTGACCCTTGAGAGCAATTTCTGTTAAGTTTTCCATTAATTACTCATTTTTCGGTTAAAATCTTTTATTAACATTTGCTAATTAACATTAGCCTCACTACTCGCAACTTCTAACTCTTTTAATTACCTGAAAAGTTTCAAACTTTCACACCAATTTAACTTTTAAATAATGATAGCTTCACCGATTTTACTTTGAATAGTGATGAACAAAATAATAAATATAAGAATCGAAAAAATAACAAGGACACAATAATTTACAAGGCTCACTAGGCCATACTGGTTTCATCCTTAGTATAGTTTCACTAAGATTATTGATCACTCACTATATGAGAATACAAATTATATATCATTTTTCTCTTTTTATAGCTAGACTTCAAGACTTGTAACTTGCCACATTAATCACCATGATCAATATAAAAGTATGTTTTGGTAAGTTAGAAAAGATTTATTCTCATATGTTTCTCTTAAAGCATAATCTCCATAATAAAGGGACATTATTATTATTATTATTATAAACTTGTAGTTACAACAAGTGACATTAACTAATTTTGAACCCAAATTTAGAAACTTCTCGGATAACAAGTAACAACCTTATCCGGTAATGTAACACCCGTGAATCGCGATAATTGAAGAGGTTAATTGATAAACTTAAATGACTAGTGCTCAAAGGAATTGAAATTATTACTCATATAAACAAAGTGCAATTTCTTTTCTATTTATCCATGCAAAAAAAAATCCACAGTTAAGCGTGTTTGGCTGTGAGTAATTTAGGATGTGTAACCTCCCGGAAAGGATCACAGGATGCGAATAAGTAAGGACAAAATGCGTTGAAAAGGACTCGTGTTAATCTGTGTACCATGTACAAAATCTAGCGAGTTACAGTCATTATCCGCTTTCAATCCAGGATTCGAGTTGGGGGAGTTAAATCCGATAATTACTAATTACAAGTTTACAACCAAACCTCTTAATGATTAATAAAAACACTAGCTCTTGCTTGTAACGGGTCGGATCTTGCGACGGGTATTTTGTGAGAGGAAATGGGTAGAGGGGACAAGGTGGGCACCCCCCATGTGCTTCTCCACTCACCTTTGATGGGTATTTTGTGAGAGAATATGATACTCGTCTTAAGCTTAAGACGGATACCCCCGTCTTAAATGAGAATTTGTGTAATAAAAAAGGGTTTGTTACATGTGCAAGAATTCAATTTGTGCACTAGGAATGTAACTAATTATAGAAAGAGAGGTATAGGTAAAAAAAAGAGGCGACTTAAAACATCACCAAAAGGCAAGTGACTCCTTCCTTATAAATACGCCTCGCCACTTCCTTGGGCCGTCCCCAGTTCCTCCCTATACTTGTAATTTGTTCATTTTCTGTTTATGAACGTTGGCATCTACTATACAGTATACACTATACAGAGTGTGACAATTTACTATCTCATTCTAATTTATTAATAGCCACTAATCACTTTTTCCTCTTATTGTCAGTCAATTTTTTTGTCCACCTTTTAATTCAATAACGTCCATAGACTTGGGAGCCCTTTTCATGTCCCTTTCCTTTATTCTTTGTATATGTACACCAATTGTCCCGAATTGTCATTGAATACCGGCACTATTTGTTACCAGCCGATAAAAGATAGTGCTTCTCTCATAATATGCAAGTAGGGAGGGAAAGTGAAGGCTAAATGGCTTCGCCCACTTACATATTGTGAGAGGAGCATTATTTGTTTTCAGCTTATAACATATAGTGTCCGTCTTCAATGAGACGAGTTGTTGTATGTATATTATTATCTCTTGTAAATTGTAATATCCATCGATTCGTGATCTGCACACGATATTTTATAAATTTTCAATTTTAAAATGCTTTTAATTGCAACATTTTCAAGTGACGATGATTCACATGAACTAATTAAAGTTAACTATAATAATATTGTGATAGTAAAAATTTATGCAAGTCCTAGTTTTCTAATATTATGTCAAAAATATCATTCTAGATATATTTAGTTTCTAATAATCATCCTCTTGTAATTGTTATATAAGCATTCCTTGTTATCAATAATATTTCAGCTTTCAATTCATTTAATATTAATTCTCTAAAGCATATACTTTGTTTTAGAATAAATACGAACCCTATTTATTAGACTTTGTACATAATTACATTTTCACATGAATGAGCAAAAAGGATTTCATTGAATTTTCTACCAAATAGAAGTAGTAGTGAAAGAGAAATATCTCACGTAGTAAACATAAAGTGAGATTTTATGGTCCTTTTCATTTAGACCACTTACACCTTCCGCACTACAATAGATGTGTAGGCCATTTTGCTTTAATTTTTCTTTAATTATTTTGAATCAAATTGTCCATTTTTTTATGCACCTATTGTCTATAAATTAAGAATATAACATTTTTTTCCCCGCTTAATTTGTGTGTAAAATTCGATCCTAAATAACTTTAGCTATTAAATTAGATGACATATGCTTTCTCAATTGTCGTTCATGATAAAGTAAACGGTTTTTCGCTGACTGGTTTCTATTACAATAACTAACTACTGAAATGCTCTAGATTACGAGGAGTTTGGTTAAGTTTCGAGGATTCCATACGACTGTTTAAACAGGAAAATACTTTGATAAAATTGGCAAAAGTGTGTTTTCTATTTCCAAAAACCGAGTTCCTCCGTTCCGGTCAATTGTTCACATGTTTCATATTTGGTTGTCTCATTCACTTGCCTACCTTTCTAAATGAATAAGTGTTTTTCATGAGTTATTTACTATCCATTTGTATTAGTCTCTACTTGTTGTCTATTAGCAAGAATCGCAATTCAGTGGTCTCCTTCTCTTTTCTAGATCCTTTATAACAGAAATAAATGTAAACAAATGACCGAGATGAAGCTTATTGTACGTCACAAAAGAACTCCACAATCAACTAATTTGTTGACTGAATATTTGTAAAGCTAACTATTAATCATAGATACCCATCACCTTTTCCAAAGGAATAGGGCACTTTTTCCTTATAAAAGAAGCTGGAAAAAGCTTCGTCATATTATAAACTATAAAGCATAAAAATATATTTTGGTCACAAAATCCATAAGTTGAGAAATTGCGAGGCATAGAAAACAAAACGGAATTGGCTTTCAAAGTATCAAATGGCTCTCCACTACCATTCAGGTCGTTTAAAATTAAAGTCATGCTTCAAACATAGTGGATCATACAAAAAGGTCGGAATAACCTTATTGTAGTAATTGAGACCGATATCTATTATAAAACCGTCTTATATTAGAATTATGACATATAGTTATCGTGCAATATGGGATTTTATTTTTACCATGGTTCACAAAATGTTTTTATTAACTTAATAATAATTGAAGAATATATATATTTATGTTAGGTTTTCATATGTAAAGCGATTCATACAAATAAAGATGACAATAAAATTGAATGTATGGTGTGAAATTATTTATGTCATTTTATGATTTTGTCATGCATCTTAATTATATTACAGTAGCTTAATGGTTTTTTAGGCATCTTATCCCTTGGTTAAATATTTTGCTTTGTATCTTTTTTAGATCTTTAGTCTTTTTACGGATGATCAATGGATAAAGTTGATATTAATCCTTCCAAAAATTGCTTAATTTCTAGGAAATTGCTTGGTTATTATCCAACATTATGAAGCTATTTCCAACTTTTATAAGACATAAATAAGCAATGTTCAATGCAGACACAATAAAGGATCTTGAAATAAAATGTATGGTTAATAACATCTGCAATTTGCATGTGTAAAATGAGAGAAAACAAATTTCTACTCCATATGAATGTGATTACAACTTACAAACTTTATATGGAATCCACCAAGGCACCAACCAGTGGCATTCCTATTCTATGGGTAACGGTGTGTTAAGACTCCACAACTTTTCGGACGATTAAACTTTTTTATTATAAAATTTACATCATTTTGAACCTCATACTAAAAGGAAATAGAGTAATAATTATACTAAAAATTGAACAGTTATTCTATCGATTCTAAGTACGCCACTGGCATCGAAAATTAAGTGTACTCGTACTATGCCAAATTCATGAGGACCTTATAGTTTATAAGTGGAAGAGTATTGAGATGTAGAGGACCGTAAGTTTGAAATTATTTTCATAGACATCAAAGTCATGCCAGGCTGGCAAATCGGAAAGATGGAAACTAGTAAATTATACAAATCCAAGTTTTTTCGTTAATTATTTTAGGCCTCAAATTAAAAGTCCTTAGGATTTATGGTAACCTACAAGCAAATGACAAGAGCATATATTTATTCTATGTGTCAATGATACATCTATATAAGGATTTATAGCTAATACTCCTTTCGTCCCATTTATTTGTTTGTCTTTTATACTCTTTGTAAGAGGTATTTAATCAAAGGCAAACAAATAATTGGACAGTGAGAGTACCACATTAAGGGTTGTCATATTTCCACGGGATAAAATCATACGTCACGAACTTAGAGCAAATTGCTTAGTCAATATATTTGCAATAAAGTATGATTTTCATGGTAATAATGGTAGTAATACATATATTATAAAATCCTAAATTAGTCCCTAGAGAGAAGCCAACTATTAATAATAGATCGTAATTAAATTGGTAGAATGTGCCCTAATTTTCTAGTTCGATTAGGCGCATGTCACATAGATAGTATATATATGGAGTATATTAGTATATATTGTTAATCTTGTAGACTTCAAAGCTATCCACTTTTCATATGTGGGTAAAAAATGGTCCGAGTATAATAATGCAAACTCATTTTGTACTTTAATCATTTCATGATTATTAACGAATTTAAAAATTTGATTACAAAACTAACTCGATCCAAACAATTTTGCTAGATCGAGTAGTCTAAAATCATTACATATAACATACTGATTTTTGTAGGCAACTTCCATAACAAGAAGAAAATGAGATAAAATTACCTTTTACCTAGATTATACACGTAAGTTTTCAATATCGGTAAATCAGGAGAAAGATGAATACTTTCGGATAATAAGAAAAATGATTATACTTTTAAACTGTTGCAATGGAAGGCTCTAGTACTCTAATGATTAGTTGATAATGGTGATAAGAACAAAATAATAACGAACAACAAATAAACTTGACACACAAATATATTCACCAAGAAAATCATTATCTACATTTACTCGAGAAGAAAAGCCAATTCTACCAACAATTTTAGTAATCTCAATGTTCAACCTGAAAAGAACAACTGATCTTATGGCCAACCAAGATTCGGACAAACTTCTTCGATTTCTCAAGACAACACAACACCCAACCAATTTTAGCCTGAAACAAATTGAGGCTTATTTAGATCAAAAGAAACCTCACAAATCGACTCTTTGTGATCGTGATTACCAATTATCTCCCCATACTCAAATAAGAGTTTATGTAACTTTATTCCACCCAAAAAAAACTGCCCTAATTAAAAAAAAAAAAAACTATTAAAAAATACTTAGCTTTTTAAACAAAGACAAAGACAATTGCTAGGTCTCTAGACCAAATCCTAAGGAAATCATAGGAGAAAAATACACTTATTCATTCATGTTCCATGTGTTTTCACTTTACACAAGAACACTCCCCTTTCCAATTATTTACTTAGTTGAGTGGGAGAAGCATTTAAATCTACTTCACGACAATTGAAAAGATTGGAAATATTCTCAGTCAAAAAGATACCAGAAACAACTAATGCACCTTCTTTCACTAATAATTCCTCACAATGGTGGATACATGCATGTAATCTTTAGAATATTAACATAAATCAAATGAAAATGCAAGTTAATAAGTGCTCCACGTAAGTAGAATTTGGATGATCCTGAGTATTATTAGTTAAAGTGTTCTCTAATTGCTAGCTAACTTACATTAACCTACCATTAAATATCTTTAAATGAGGACCATCCCTTAAGGTTGGGTAATAAGTAGAGTATTAGATATCATTCCTATTCGATCATAAGTATAATATCGGTTGTCACACCTTAATCTGGTTAATTGTTTGATTTGTTGCATTATGAATAGTTAATGTACTGTTTTAATACACTGTTAAGACATAAGAATCATTGATTACCAATCAATCACAATCTTAAAGTTTTTGGTTGACATGATCGTTTTAGATACTATCAGAAGCAAGCTGATGATCTTGGCATCTCACGTTTGAATTATCTAGTTGCCTCAAAATCTTACATAGTTTATGTAGAGTTAGTCTTCTATAAAACGATTTTACATACAATAAAAGATTGTAAAAAATCATACAATGAAGACCTTAATGCCCTTATCATGGAAAGTGATCGATGGTTGGTGGAAGTTAATTATTTTACTAGAGTTATTTAGGTAAAAAATCACTTGTTTTACAATAACACTGGTTGTGTATGCATGACGGTTTTATACAAGAACTGTTGTAGTACACAAGGGTGTGTAGATAATAAGAACCATCAATTATTGGCAAATTCTCATTATAGACGGTCACAAGCTAAGTTTGTGACAAGTTGACCACCCACACGTGATTAAAATAACAGCATGTGTGGCAAGAGTGTTGTGAGAGAACGAGAAGTCACAAGCTTGTAACGATCACAAACAAGATTTGCCGTTGATTATTAGACTTCAACCATCACATTTCTGATTTAACGACGGTCAATAATACAACGACACCCTCTCTCACATATTTTTATGTAAGCCACTATTTTAGTGGTCCTTTATTACATATAGACCCACTATATATTGTTAGTATCCCTCTACATATAAATATGAGAGGGTGTCATCAAATCTTAGCGACACCGAATATCGCTATCTCATTTTCTTTAAATGACCTTATATACAAACATGTATTCAGTTTTTGTTGCTTAGAGGATTCTCAGTAGTAGGTATATGTTCTTAGAGAATATTGTATGTGACAAGAATCCGCATTTTACAGTTAATATGTTTGTGCTCGTATATTGTAGGAGATATCAAGTCTATCCTCCCCAATTAGGAGTACTCCATATTATTACTCCTATTTATTTATTTATTTTGCCGTGCTTAAAATAATGTTGACCGCTGTTAAAGTGTTATAAAAGCACATAATACAACAAAAAAAATCAGATAAAAATAATGAAATTAAATATTGGGAAGTTGGAATCTAAAGTCTCACCTGCTATATATTCCCTACTAATTAAAGCGTATTCAAAGTTAATTAGTCTGTGGTCCTAAGATTAAATATAATTTAATTAATTGAATTATTAGTAGTCTGTACTGTATTAGTGTATTTGTTTTAATATAAACACGCATTTAATTAGTTGTATGATTAGTAAGAGTAAGAACTTTAAGCATTATTGTTGTATTCAAAGATATATGGTTAAACAAGAGATGCAGGGGTACATAGGAGACATGAAAGTATTGTTGTTCTATAAGATACTGCCTAGGGGCCATTTCCTTTCTACGAATGTACCGTGATATTTGTGTAAAACCGCTTTACAAGAGACCTCGTAATAAATTATTCTCTAAAACTCTATGAATAAGATAAGAGTATATGAATTGCTTACGACTTGTAGTATTTTATATCGATAACTTACACAAATGCTATAGAAAAGTACGTAGGAGTGCCGATGTCAATCACCAGTAAGTCTCATTGAAGACGGCATATATCCGTCTTCAATTAAGACGGGTCGAATTCACTCTCACAAGAAGGCAAGTGGGAGGGGAACGACTTGTCCTCCCACTTGCCTCCTTGTGAGAGGGGATCGACCCGTATTCATTGAAGACGAATATGCTACGTCTTCAATGAGAATTTGTGGTCAATGAATTGGTTTTATGTTGCCATTTGACATTGTTGATAATTGGGCTTACAACCATTAAAAAGAAATCGAGGTGATGACAATATGGCCCAAAGTTTATACGGCCCATGTTTTTTTATAAGTTTATATGGTCCACTTAATTAGATGAGCTAGGAAAAGCCTAAAATAAAGTTGTAGGGTAAGCAAAACCGGTTTCCTGAAACGATTTTAAAAATAAAGACTTATTGTAGTGTTTTTTCGAGGCAGGAGTATGATTCAGACGAAGACTCGTCGAGGGGGGTAAGTTAAATCGGGCCAATCCGAAATTTTCTATTTAGTGTGCAAGCGTGCAACCAGACGTAATCAATTATAATGTGCAGCCAGGCTCAAAAACGAGGCATAACTGCATACTCAGAAATTTATAGGAAGATCGGAACACAACACATGACTATTTGACAATAATCATCTTGATTACCCATTTAACTCGAATATGAATTAAGACACATTTTCAAGGCGGCTTCACAAAGACAGGCTCCTCGAGTATCTCGCCGACACCATTACCATGAAATAAGAATTTAATCACAAATTCTTGGCGTGGCAAAAGAGCAGAGAATTTACCTGAATAACTGATCCTACAGACTACAAGTCAATGTTGAATATGCACAAAAACAACCATTAAAATGAGACCCACCAAAATAAAGGGGAGTGCCTGAATATCAAGTCGCAAAATCTCATTGAAGACAGGCATATCTGTCTTCAATGAAGACGGATTGGATTGCCTCACACACAGAGTTAAGTGGAAGGGCCCGTCTTCAATGAGACTTGAAGATATCAAGTAGTCTAACACCTAAATTGCCAAATCCCAATAATTGAATTTATAAACCTGTGTCTAACACATTACCTTCTTAATTAATAACAATAGAAAAACTGCGTTTCTTCTAATTCCTCTGCTACTGAAGAGATGTGGGCCCTCCCTCGGTTCGAACTTAATTAAGCACAAAAAATCCATCCCACCTGGGTTTTCAGAAGGGCCATGAAAGCAGAGATCAATGTGTGGGTCAAAACCATCTTAGGCGGGGCCTGCCAAAATACATCATCCTTCCAGGATTGCGACGTATAGGACGTACTACAACATCCTCAACCTCATCATCATCATCTTCTTCATCCTCATCATCATCATCATCATCATATGAATCGTAATCTCTTCTAGATGTTCTACGATACAACCTGCTATTTATCAATCTACTTGCCCTGAATCCGCTAACATCATCGAAGAAGCCACCGAAGTCCATGTTGAAATTGAGGGGGTGGGTATTAGGATCTAGAACATAGTCTCCAACTACCACCGATCCCGGTGGCAAAGTGCTAATGACATCATCAATCTCCCTCTCATTCTCCAACTTTTTCCATTTCTCTTCAAGTGATGGGTCCACTTTCCGTGGTCGGGCCGAAGGATGGTTGGCTTTGACATGTTTTTTGAGTTGCTTGAAGTTGCCAACAAAGGAGCAGTTATCTTCCATGCATGTCCGTTTTTTCTTATTGAGATGTTTTCGGGCCGGCTCAACCAAGGTCCAACCTTTCACTTGCCCACGGCATAGCGGGCATAGAAGTTCACATACAGCTGTCTTTTCATCGGCACAGCCAAAATTAAGGTCCGAAGAGTCTGCTCCAGTAGTTGTTTTGACGTATGCTTTCTTGTACTCGTCAAGACAATTAGAAAATCGGTGGCTAGTGGCACACATGTAAGGACGGCATCCTTTATGGTAAGAAGAACAGAGCAAAAGAACAGCATTGTGAGGTGCCTCCATGCAGACTGAGCATTTAGCACCCTCCCAATCTTTCTTTTCTGATAACTTAATAGGCTTCTGGACACCTTTACAGACTTTGTGGGAACGTGATGCTATTCGAGTTTCTTCTGCTTTGTCACTGCGAGATCTATCCTTAAGGCGCCTTACCCTCCTAACTTTCGGCATGGTAAAACCTGACAACGTAAAAAAGAATTCGTCACAAAGGAAAATGATTACACTGGGGATAGGAATGCCATTCACGCTGCTCCTCTATTAACAGAATTAGAAAACTACGTTGCTACCAATTTAAAGCAGACAGGCGTTAAAACTGTTGAATAGAGTTTAAGGCATTATGGAAACTTGGCATGTCTTTTCTCAATCAAGTATTATTAAAAATAGCAGTACAATAGAAATAGCAGCAACAATAGGAATGATTATTAGACTGCTAATTAGACACAGAAATTCATTCCCAAGGGAGCCAAAGACTAATTACACTTTGGTATTATGATGGAATAAAGCAAAATGGCTCACTAAAGTGGATGTGCTTCTTTCTCTTGGGAAGTATCAGTCATTCAATGCAAGTCTCAACCCAATTTTCATCTTGGATCACTTGGAAACAAGTCTCTTTGTGTTGCTAACACAAGAGCAAGACTGCGTACATCCGACCCCCCTTACCCCACAATTTGCGAGAGCCATTGAGGCACTAGGGTAATGTTTTGGTAATTAGACGCTTAAAAAACGGATCAGAAAAACTCAATGATGTTGGAGTTGGATGTCAAAAATTCAGTTCTACTGGATCATAATTTTGAGGTCCACAAACAAGTGTTACCTTCATCACCTTTTTTCACAGGCTAATCCTAAAGTCCATTAGGCTGAAACTGAAAAGCACTACTTGCTTTAATTAGAAGCCCTATTAATTCAAACTATCATATGAGACGATGTTAATAACCCAATCGTCCGAAGAAATCAATCAGGAATATCAGTAGAACATTCTGAAGACCAATGCAGCAATCTGAAGATAATCCAGCAACCAATAGCTGTTTTTATCCAGGCCTAAAAAATAATCTCTGAGAAAGAAAACAAGTTCTTATGAATCAAACAACAACGTCAACATTTTACAGCCCAGTTTCCCAAGGTGCAGATAATCTTTCCACAAATAGAGGTCTAGTGAAAGTGTAATTGGTAAAAGGTAAATATCTTCGGCATTCTTTCAGCTTACAGTAACTTAGAAGTTGTACCCCAAAAGAGCAATACATATTGTCATAAAATGACAACATAGGAAATAAAGCTTACTACATTCATTCACAGACATCTGCAAATAAATAGAGGGTTAACGCAAAAGCTGGAAGACACAAGATCACGATTTTTTTTTCTTAGGCCATTTTCATCGTAGATATATATAAAAAAAAGGACTCAATCTCACTGTCCAATATCTCTCATCCGAGGAATGCTTTCTTCATTACCTCGTAAGTGCATTCACAAAAGCACGTATCAAAACTCCAGAGTTTAAGCCATAATTCACTGCACCATTGAGAGCATTTCATCCAGACAACTAGGGCTACCCCAAAATTCACAATTTCATCAATTAGCAATAAAATGGTTACCATGAGAGCTTTGATCATATAAGCCACAATTTGAAATACAATTTTCTATTCACCACTTTAGTACCCATCCAGATATTTTTACCCAAACAAATGAATCACATATTCACATCAGAAATCCCATCCATCCCTAGTGTTCCAAAGCCTGCCTTTTATGACCTATAGCGAGGTGTGAAGGGACAGCTCTACGCAGCCACAACACAGAGAGTATGCAACTTGTCTAAACTAGCATCACGTATCTGTTCCATTTGTAATAATGAAATCGTTCAAAGTCTTGTGAGCTACTTTGCCTTATTCTACCATGTTCAAAAGTCACTGAAATGTGAATCATCACCTCCAAGAGAAACAATAAGCAAACCTCATTCTTCGGATACAAAATCCAAAATTATCACTACTCAACTTCCAAACAACTGCAGAAAGGTAACCTTCAAACGGGAGCTTAAGATAGGAAATAAAGTAATATGATAAGCAAAGGGAGTTTAATGGCAGATAGATAGATACACACCAGAATATCACCACAAAAAAATCTTTAACTTTGCTTGCTAAGCAAATGAAGGTTGGCATGAGTGATTACTCACATAATCTAAGCGATCCAAACTGGAAGTCTCTCATCTCAATCTTTTCTCATTCAACACTCCAATCCTATCAACTCTTTTATCACCGATAACCAACAATTCCCATACAAAAACGCAAACCTCATTCATCAACAGCAATATTAGCATAGTGCCCAAAACCTCCCTATATCTTTCACAATGAAACTTAGATTAAAATCTTCACAAAGAAGCCCAAGAATGGAAATCACCTATGCAGCTAAAGCGCTGCCTCGTCCTACATTTCCCAATGCCATCCATTCTAAATATCATCATCTAGTAAAAATATTCACCCGTATGGATATTAATAATCAAGGCTGCGACACCAAGGCGCGGTCGTTCATAAGATCAAGGCAACATTATAAGGCGAGATAGCCCCGCAATAGCAATTGCTGCTACCGTGATCAAATCAAGATGTAATATTATGCTTGTAGATGTGTATATTCGTTGCAAAAGTGTACGAAAAAAAAAATCTTCCATTTAAGACTTCAAACGGCCAAGAAAATGACCAGATGTTCTTAGCACATAAGAGTACAATCATATAATACAGTCAAACATACATAACATTTCATATTGACTTGAATAGCTTGGATACCCCGAAAAAACTTAATTTGTCCGGCACACAGCACATTTCTAAGGGTAACATAGTGATACTACACTACACTACTACTACTTCCATTCAAATCGGCACTACACTGAACTCAATTATACCTAAACCTAATGTTTATTCTACGACAAACTCTCGACATTTTAGCTAAGCATAGTGAAAAACACATCAATAAATTCAAAATCAAACCAAACAAGTATGATCATCATATCGAATATTTGGATTACACTAACTTTCACTTTCCAAATTATAAGAAAGCAAAAATAACATCCACAGATTACGAACATTACAACTTTACAAGTAATTAGTTAATCAGGATAAAAATTGAATAAAACTTCAAAAAAAAAGCGATATCGACAAAAAAGCAAGCATTACAGGTAATTAGGATAAATAACAATTCCCATAAAAAAAACGCAAAACATTCATTAACAGCAATATTAGCCTAGTGCCTCAAAACCTTCCAAACTCGTCACAATGAAACTTATATTAAAATCTTCACACAAAAAAACCAAGAATGGAAACCACCTCGGCAACTAAAGTGTGACAAGAATAACACAATCCTACATTCTACAATGCCATGCATTATAAAAATCTTACAATGTCATCTACTTAAACTTCCACCTGTGTAGGCGTTGTAGCCATGGTATCAAATCAAGGCTGCAACACCAAGAGGCGACCGTTTTGAAGATTAATGTCACCGCATTGTTAAGCCAAGATTAGACCGCTATAGCCAATGCTGTGACCCTAATTATAAACGGGCTATAATACTATGCTTGTAGAATTGTAGATACGAATATTCGTTGCACAAACGGACATGCAAACGACAAGAATTGTTCTTAAGCACATAGGAGTACTATCATTTCATACCTTCACACATACATAACATTTCATTTTGAATTGAATAAGCTCGGATACTCCGGAAAAAAGCTCAATTTTTCCGGCCAAACGTAGCGGTAGAGTACTACACTACACTACTACCCATTCCACTCAACTTGGCAGTACACTGAACTCAACCATATCTAAACCTAATTCCTATTTTACGCCGAATTCTCCGGATTTTACTTCAACATAGTAAATAAAAACACATCAATAAATTCAAATTCAAATTCAAATCAAACAAGACTGATCATCAATCATCATATTGAGTTACACTGACTTCCAATTTCCAAATTATAACAAAACATAACAACACATCACGAGATTACAAACATTACAATTAATTACGATACGAATCGATTAAAACTTCAAAACACAGAACACAAAACAAAACGATATCGACAAACCCTAGAAATTAAACACGGTCACGAAAAAAAGAGAGAAATGAAAGAATTTAAAGATAAATTGATGATAAAAAGGGGGAATTAAAGCAAGTGTACCAGAATATTGATGAACTATGAATGTAGAGAGAGAAGTGGGAAGTGCGGAGAGTTTATAAAGGTTTAGAATACGCAATCTTCATTCATGTTCTGGTTTTGCAGATGGGGTTAAAAATGAAGAGGGTAATTTTTTATTATTTAGTGTTTTGGGCTTTTTTTGAAATCACAAATTCTCCGTATATTAAATCAGCTTAGTTGTTGCCTAAAATATACCAAAAACTTTGTTTTTATTAACCTGCGATAGTATTTGACTCGTCTTAATCTTAAGACGAATATTGTCGTCTTATATTTGTCTTAAGCTTAAGACAAATAATGTCGTCTTAAGCAATACTTATTGTTTTGAAATGGGTAGTGTCGTCTTTAGTAATACTTACTCTTTTGAAAGCGATTGTGTGACCGTAATTTTATCACAATTTCTTGTTTAAGATGGATTTGTTCGTTTTAAGTTTACAACGGTTTAAATAGTAAAATCAGACAAAACTTTGTAGGAAAATGTCTGAAAATGTGTCTTGATTGGAAATTATGCTTACACGTTACGTGTTGTATGAGTTTATTATCGGTATTTTAGATATACGGTTCTCAATACAAAATAGATTGAATGACGACTTTTGTTATATTTTAATAAAGACATTTTTCGCGATTTTACACAGTTATTGTAGGACCACCCGTTAATAACTAATAGTCTTATCTATATCTCTAAAGTGTATGTTAATGACTGCCATAAGGCACGCGGTAAGAGTCTAGTTAAAGAAAGATTATATTATAAAATCTTTCGCTAATTAAATTAGTTGATATATCATATATCCATAAACTCCTTAATATTTACATGGTAGAAAAAAACAAATTTACAAGGACATGAATACATGATCAATAGGGTCTAATAGTGTGGCATTTTTACACCATCAGGGCTAAAAAAGTAAGAAGAGACCGTTATTCTTGCTTGTAACGAGAATTTAGTTGTAACATCTTACATTATTCCTTGAGAATTATTTAAATCGGTTGCGAGACATCATAAATTTGTGTCCGTCATAAATCAGAATTTTACGAGAATATGCGAAGAAGAAAACGGACGAGTAAATGAAAGAGGTGCACACTAGATTGACGTTTCAAGGACATTTCAGGAATCTACCTCTTTTATCAGACGTGATGCCTTTATCCTCTTTTTCCTTTTCGTCTTTTTGCTTTGGCTGTGAATATGACTTTTTAGAAGATTTTCAAATAGCACTTCAGATGATGAAATAGTGTGTCTAGATGTTGACACTTTTACATTAGTCATATAGGAGTAATACACTGACCTTGTTTCAAACTTCCAATCATTTCATTACTACGTATTGGTTAAGGAGACACGACGAGATCTCCGCTAGCAAACTCGTGGTATCTTCCTATATGATCATGGTTTCAAATGCAACATTATTAAAACTCGGGATGAACTATGAAGACCTTTGCCGTCTTGCAATTCCACTTAGATTAGATCCAACCTAAACGAAATATATACGGGAAAAGAAAAAGAACAATACTCCGTAGAACATCACAGCCAACCCGGTCATTAGAAACACTAAAGGAGTAAGAGAGAAGTCACTGTAGATCACAAGCAATCATTACCGGACAAATCTGAAAAATGGCTGAATACAGAGACTTGAAACAAGGAATGTTACAGATTTACAGTTTGCATATATATACAGAACTAACAGAAAAGCTACCAAGTGTCACCCTAAATCGACTGGTTTCCGAAACCACTCACCTGTTGATTGAGAGCCTAACTCCATATGCCAAAATGAATTTGTATCAGGGTCAGGATAGCAAAGCACTATCACTAACCTTAATTAATGAATTTATAGCTTGTCAAATGCAGATTAGTATTCCTGAGAATCTAAGATAGAGGAATACGAAGCATGCAAGTTAGGAATCAGACTAAGGTGGCAGGCTTCGAAATAATTGATAGTTTGTGTCGTGTTCGATGCTAAAAGTATTCCTCTGGCTATTTTTTTCAGTAACCCCCATTTTTTATGGATAATCTTGCTTTGTACTGAAACTCACATAATTATACGATAAGTTGAGCGTAGGGAAGCTGCAAACTCCAGATGGATAATGATTTAGTTGCACGCAGTTGAAATGTATCTGCCAAACAAAAAGAAATTTGATGAGCCACAGTCCAGGACAAGCAGCCCAACAAAATAGAAATGCAGTGCAGATGAAATAGAAATGGCTAGAGTCAAGACAGGTCGACATAGAGTTTGGTATGGTCAAAAGGTCGAATTTAGATGGTCGGCTAGGGTAATTTCTTGGAGGATGGATTTGATCCTCATTCTAGAGGTTGGGGATGGAATTGATTGTTGACAGTTGCGTATATGGTGTCGAACTAGGTTGGATAATTGGGTTTGGGTGGGTGTGACTAGGGTTAATGCCTAATGGTGCTTTGGTTTCGATGGTGGGTGAGTTTGAAAGTGGCTGGTATTGCTGGGATTGAAGGTGTGTCAGTATTGGTGGCTGGTTAGGTCAACGGGTTGCTAGGGTTTAAGGCGACAATGGGTTGAAGTTGGTAGTGGTTGTTGGTTTGAGGTGAAGCTAGTGATAATAGTACAGAAGAGGACAAGGTAACATAAGTAGCTAAATAGATTGTATAGAGTTGACCCGACAAGTCGACAACGAAATGTAAATTATTCACCGGGACGAACCAAATTAGAATACATAGACTGATCGGTGTAGAACATTTAAGAACGTGACTTTACCACCCCATGATATTCCTGACACTGAATCGTCGACTCATGATTTATGAAGGAGAAGCACGTGGTAGTAGTTGATGCGGCATTAGTTGCATGAGATGCCGAGATGATAGTGGATACCAATCAAACCATTTAATAAACTACATTCATTCCACCTCAATAAAAAGCTGAAACAAACATGCTCTTAGTGTATTCAGATGCATGAAAACCATGCATTCCATATTTTGAGAAAAATACAAACTTAAAATATACTCACCTCACATATAAAGAAGCCAACACAGTCTTCGTTTTATCTGCGAGGTACCATAGGAGACTCTGAACCGAATGGAACATAAAGTGGTCTCTGTACAAATTGATGTTCCAAGAGCTCAGCAGCCGTGGGGCGATCATCTGCATTCACACGTAAACATTGTAGTATGAAATCCCGCGCATCGTAGGACAAAGTATCAGGAATAGGAGGCAGCTCGCCCTTTGCAATCCTGAAGAGTGCTTGCTGCTGCAGAGTCATCAATAAGTAAAGAACACGGTAAGAACAAGGGAGAACCAGGAGTATATGTAAGAACACGGTTTGGTACCATATTTTTTTTTACAATTGGAAAGTCACGTAAGAGATCCCTATCTATTTCACTCCTAAGAGGAACTCTAAATCCGACCAAGACAAAAAGAAGTCTTTTTTTAAAAAAAAGTTCCTATACTCGATCTCGATTCTTTGTCTTGAGCCAACTAACATAGCACCAAACAATTACTCGTGCTATGAATGAAGAAATGATAATTGTTGACACTTAAACGCTAGGTTGGTATCCAATATAAGCAACTGGTTCCTGATTTAAAACGCATCCAGAATGACAAGGTAAAACAAGTGAATCACAGGGCAATGTAACGTACGTAAAAAGAAAAAAGAAAAAAAAACCCACACTAGGATTGAAGACGAGTAGATCACTTACAAACTCGTAAGGATGATAAGGGATATGGCGTGTTAGCATCTCCAAGACGGTGCATCCGAGGCTCCAAATATCAGCTGCCAGACCATAACCTTGACTCTTGCGATAAATAACCTGGCATTGATCAAATTCGATTATCATATTCAGCAAGTTATTAGTTTTATCATTCCTTCTGCGAGCGTAACTAAAAGTTAATCTTCACTAATGATTTAATAGAAAACCATAAATTAAAGTTAAACCATAGAACCTACATATGACCCCAACACTTGAAACAAAAATTTCAAAAATGCTAGAAACATAACATCTATTTCCTTTCTTTTTTTCTCTAGCACGCACAATACAATAAGCTTCAGGTAAAAAAAAACATAAGCATGGACACCACACAGTCACACAATCATCTAGTGGAGGGGGTAATAAGACTAATAAAAAACCAGATTCCACCTTAACTAAAACCCAAATACAATTTACGGGGAAAAGATGCACGTCCTGATCAGCAAAAATCCCAAACAATCATCTGTTTCTCATGAAAAACATAGTGCGGAAGCCTTAGCCCTTAAGGCCTTGTTTGGATAGAGGGAGTTGGAGGGAAAGAGGGATTTGGAGAGATGAGAGATCCTTAATTTAGTTAGCAAAATGGAGTGGATGGATTTGGAAGGGAAAGGATAATGGAATCCCTCCATTTCCCTCCTCCAAGCAAAATGTTTCCTCTCCAACATAGGAAAGATTTGGAGGGAAAACTCTCACCCACCATTCCACCTCCCCTTTCCTTCCCTCCCTTTCCCTTTTCTCTTTCCCCTTCCCCTCCCTTTCCCTCCATTTTTAGTATTCAAACAAGGCCTAAGGGACCAAGAATTAAAAAATAAACTGCTAAGATGTATGTATATCAGCTTAAGAACAAAACTCCAAGCAGTGGAGATATTCCCTCCATCCCAAAACTGGCCTCATTTGAGTTTGATATTCAAACAATGCCGCCTTTGACTGATAACATGTACTCCCTACATACCTCCATTTCACTTTTATTGTCCTAGTTTCTATTTTGGGGAGGGTTTATTGTTTAAGAGATAGGGTAAAATTACGACCTATCCCTTTAATTAAAGAGAATGAGGATAATTTCATTTTGATGGAGGGAGTGGTAGTTAGTAAATTAGGGACAATGTTGGTAGATTAATCATTTACCATACTAATTTAGAAAGAGGACAATTAATGTGAAATGAATTTAGGAGAGAAAGGGGGCAATAAAAGTGGAATGGAAGTAGTATTTACAAATTTCTGAAAATGATAATATGAAACTGGGTGTTAGAGAATTCAAACGTGGAAAGTTTTACATTGTATATCTTCAAAAATCTCTACTTATGATGGGAAAAATTAATGGTCAAAGTTTATTTGATTGAACACAAAAGTCAAATAATGACGGAAAATTTGGGATTCATCATCCCAATTCATCACAGCCAGCGACACTACTGCATCTAGTGAATTTCCAACATTCCAATTGGAGGGTCTCCCAATGTTCACCTCTAAGTATTTGTCAGCAGTATTAATTCTCTTTTCTGATGTATGCTGCTGCTAAATGTTCTAAGTACGACCATCAAGAAATTGGCAGCATGACAAAGCACCCACATAGAGTTCTCCCGATGACATCTCTTAACATTCTAGGAGTGAAAATACTAGAAAATGTTCTTTATAGGGTTCATGTTTCACAATTTGTTTATTTCTATATACTATAGCATTAGGGGATAGGGCGCTAGCAGTCTAGCACTGCTAGGGACCCACTGAAGCTTGCTTGTTAGACACAGCACTGATTGCAGAAATCAGGGAACTTAGAGAGCAGCGAAGACTCCCTAACTATAACACAATAAAATCCCATCACAGAAGCTTAATTATTCCACACAAATAGACAAACAAGGAGGAATCATCCAAAGAGACATTTAACATACAAAGATGGAAAGAAAGAAAAAAAAATGAAATAAGGCCATGAGAAAGGGGTGTAATGGCAGTTAGGAATGACAGACTATAAGATGCTACCAAAACAAGGTTAGACTAAAGAGTCCTACAGCTGAAATATTAGCAATCAGAGAAGTAAGAATCAGATGACTTTAAAACCATTAAATGCGTGTAAAACTTCAAACAATTTGTCACACGTCACATACATATTAACAAAAAGTTACCGTTTTAAAAGTTTATTGGTATGCAACTATGCATCAAACATCACACCACAATTGAGAATCTTTAAATGATAACGACTGAAAATACGAAGATCAATGATAAAAAAAAGGCCAACCTCAGGTGCCATCCAGAATGCAGTCCCTTTGCATGACATCAAGTCATTTAATCTTGTGGCCTGTAGAGGATTAGTCGTTTATTCAGTACCAACATATATATGCAAATTTAAGAGGATAATAGAAGAAAATATTTCTTTTTAAAAGAATATAAAGGGCGAGAGAATAAATAAATGTAGCATACTGCTTGCTCCATTGAATAAAGTTGAAAACGAAAGAGCAGCATACCTTTGCCAATCCAAAATCAGCAAGTTTCACTGTTCCGTCTGAAGCTACCAATATGTTAGCACATTTGATATCCCTGGAAATTAAATCAACAAAATCTGCACGTTAATATTACTAATCCGGCTTTGAGAGGTCAAACTATAGAGGCGTGCTCAACTATTTACATTTTTAGTTGTGAACAGAAACACTATGAAATTATTTGCTTTGCGTGAGACAATGAGAGCTCTACATTTGTGAGGAGAACCATAGCAACAAAACAGTATAGGAGGGAAAGGTGCACATGAAGAACTTATACACCAGAAAGGCACAAATGGAGGTTATAACATGAAGAAAATGGACTAAATTTCGGGTCCTAGCTTTTTCTTAGAGTCCTTGTGTTCTTGAGATCCTTGGCCTGGGAACGACAACTAACTTTACAGCATATCTACTAGTACCAAGCATTTGGGGGAAATGGAAAAGGTGGAACAAAACAAAACAGAAGACTAACGCAAACAAACAAATAAAACAAAAACCAAAAATAAACTTGGTTAACTAGGTCAAATATATGCAAAGTGGTGTTCAGACTTGAAACTCAAAATGATTTTCAGTTAGCCGAAGGTCAGGATAAAAACCGAGTTAGTATAACATGATATATGAAAAACAAAAAGCTGATATCAAATACAACTGTAGAAACGTCTTTCATATATTATAATGGACATTATCTCGAGCCTCGAGGTGTCTGCAGTTCCTAAATGAACTTAAACGATGTCTGTCTTCCTTTTGGCTTTTTGGCCTCTTGATGTACCTTTCTTCTTCTATGTACGGAGTACTTTGTAGTTATTATTTTCATCAAGAAATCAAATTCAGAGATATGCAGAAGAGCACATTAACACGAAGAAGGAAAACAGACTACAAGGTCAAAATAAAAATAGGAAAAAAAATTAAAAAAGAAAAAGAAAAAGGGGGGGGGGGGGGGGGGGGGGGGGGGGGGCCTGAAGAAAAAACTTAACAATTAAAAATAAAAGTAAAGGAAAATAACCTGAAGATTGAAGTCACTACACAAACAGCAAATTTATAACAAACGGGTTTAACAGCATACCTATGGACCACATTTTTATCATGAAGATACTTCAAGCCCATAAGAATCTGTCTAGTGTAAGCAGACACATGAGAATCACGAAGTTGGTACTTTCCATAGAGGCTTGCAAGGGAACCTTGTGTCACAAGCTCCAAAAAGATGTAAAGTTTTGAATCAGCCTGCAAAGTTCATTGAATGGCGGAAGGATTAGAGATAAGCATTTGTGATTCCAGTTTCATGTTAGCCAGATACTCTTGATGAACAATATTAGATATCAACATGTTTCGAAACAGAGAATGCTAGTAAACAAAGATACAAGTCGGAAAGAGTAGTCACCTTCTCGGTACCAAGATATCGAACAATGTTCTCATGTTCAAACTGACTTAGAAGCTCAATCTCCTGAAAAGATATAAATAAAGAGATATAGTTCAATAAGCAGGGAAATACATATATTATGGCCACAAAGCATTTATCTTCAGAAAGTGGCTTTAGAAGATAAGTCATAGACATCAGTGCCAATTACTTAAAAACAGCAGATTTCAAACCTATTTTACCTGCTCAAGTTGGTAGACACTCTGCTTTCCTTGATTTCCTTGCTCAAGCAAAGAAACTTCTTTCACAGCGAAAAAGTTTCCTTCGCTGCAAACGAATAAAAGCTGATAAGTTTCAAGCATCAATTTTAAGTTTTTAACCACTAGTGACTAGTGATCACAACACAAAGGAAGTGGTGGCCTCGTATATAGATTCTTGTGTGTTGTAAAAAGCAGTAGAACAAAAATAGCCATAGGTAGTACTGTACTACTATTGCCCAACTGAAACCAGACAATGGAGAATAGTTTTTCCGGCCCGTGTAGTAGAGTATGAAACGAAAGTTGCTTACGAATGGAGTGGTACTACCATTCTAGTGTGTATGACCTTTACAAAGATCTCACAAGGTTAAAACTCTTACAGTTCTACCTATAATATTTGCATGACTAACTGCTATGCACGGGGTTCCAGCCTTACAGGTGACAATCCCACAGAAACTATATTACGGTAACTTCTTTAAAAAAAACATTTGATATTAGCGTGAGAGTGAAGACCTAGAAAAACAATTGCTGATAAATGTTAGTTAGAGCAACGTCATATACCTGGAAATTCCTTCGTATACAGTTCCAAATGATCCTCTTCCTAAAATATTACCCCTTTCCCACTGGGTTATGTTGATTCTGCACCCACTATTTGGCGAGATAATTGACACGGGATCCGTGGTTGTACTGGAAGAGTCATCATCATTGCTAGTTGTGAAAGAGCAAGATCCTGATAGAATAACGGTTTCCCCGACCCTGACACCATTAGTCCCCTCTGTAAGAACGTTCTCACCATCGGTCTCTGCATCTTCTGCATCATCATCATCATCATCAGAATGAGCACGACGCCGAGAAGGAGACCTATCACCATCAGGTGCCAGTCGATCTAACAAGTCCCACGTAGAACAACAATCATCCCCCAAAGGACGAATGGTCATTGGCGGTGGGGGCATTAACAATGGGGGACGATCGCCTTTGATACCTCCACTTTTACCTATAGTTCCTGGAACATTAACATTCTTCAATGGCGGAACAGCATCTTGCTTGAAGTTACGACCGACAAAATCAGGGTCTGCAACCACATTTGTCCGAACACTATTTCCAAATCTATGAGGTGCAGCTACAACAAACCTATTAGCCTCGTGTTGCTTAGCCTCGGACTCACCAACATCAATATGGGCCTTTATAGGTCGTTGAATAACAGCAGGGGAGGATTTGTTCTTCATAAGCTCATAGTCTGCTAATGGAATCTCAAAATCTTCAGGTCCATTGAACCCTAAGCTCTGAATCATCAAATCCACCTCGCCGTCGTTCCCTTGGATCCGAAAACTAGCCATATCTAGGGATCGTGTTCGAGGAGCTGAAGATTCACTTGTTGAAGGCGATGTAGCCGACGACTCTGAAGGAGTGTAATTAAAATTCTTAGCAGCGTTTCTTCGCACAAGCTTTCTAGGAGACTGGGAGAGTTCCATGCTTTTGCTCTTTGGCTTAGACGATAGTGATTCATCCATGTTCTTATGTTGCTTCTTCAGAGCAAATATTCTAGGCAAGTGATGCATTGAAAAGAGCTATGCCCATTAAAGTTCACATCACCTGCTAAATATCCTCTGCAGTCTACAATCGAGAGCAACCAAATTTCAAGTTACCGGCAATTTTTCTCTCGGTATGCCACTGATCAAAGAGTGACACTATGATAATTGTTAGCTGCGATTAAACTTTCTTCACTTCCACCTTTGTCCGTTGTTCCAGAAACTTTTTCACAACTAAGCAGCAGAAACTCTAACCCTAACTCAAGATCAAACCTTAAGATCTCTCCCAACACTAATTATCCCCTTGTACCTTCGTCTTCCTCTCCTCAAACCCTAATTTCTTTTCTCACGGCTGAAACACCTAGTCCTCAACGCAACTCTGAATCCAAAGACTAACCAGATCAAATCTTCACTTTTCAGCCAAGAAACGTCAGAATTCAGATCTTTTTTTTTTACTTAAGTTACACGCGCAATATAACCAAATCCTAGATAGTCAGCTTAATCCACCAGATATTTTTTTTCTTTATTTCACTCTATATGCACGAACCACCATGAAAAACAAACAAATCAATGATTTTAACACATTCAACAAGCAATGACAAGTTTTCAGAGCGATTTCCGTAAACAAAGTTACTACACCCAAATGCCTCCCTCTAGCAAGCAAACTTGCTGCGAAAACAATTAGATTCAGGATAACTTACGCCTTGAAGACAATTTTCTCACTCAGTTGAAAATGAAAATATATCGTCGATTTAACCAGATTCAGCAGCGCAATGTCAGCAAGCCAAGTAACTAAACCCTAGCTTCTCTCACAATCAAACAAACTCACAGCACACAACGATGAAATCCAGAATAACTTACACCTCGAACCGCAGTTTTTCTCGCTCAATCGGCTGAAAACGAGCAAATCTCAACAATTCAACCAGATTCAACAAGAATAAAACCAAATTCCGGCGCAACTTCAGCAGGTAAAGTAACCAAACCCTAGCTTCTCTCACTAACAAACAGATTCACAGCGAAAAACGACGAAATCACCTCCAAGCGCAGTAAATTCAAGCTCAAAGCAGCTGAAAAATGAACAAATCTCTGCTATCAAACAAATTCACAGCGAAAATCGTTGTAATACAGGAGAATTCGATTCACACATCGAAGCGCAGTATATTTAAACTCAAATCAACTGTAAATCTCTTCAATCAAACAAATTCACAGCGAAAATGATGAAATTCAGAAGAATTCACACCTCAAAGCGCAGTAAATTTAAGCTCAAATCAATTGCAAATGAGTAAATCTCTTGTATCAAACAAATTTACAGCGAAAATGATGAAATTCAGAAGAACTTACAGCTCGAAGCGTAGTAAATTCAAGCTAAAATCAGGTAAAAAATGAGGAAATCTCAAATTACATGAATTCAATCAACAAAGCTTGAGCAGGTTCGAGAAACTTCGGAGAACTTTCTCTCTCTTCAAATTCGTGATTCAATTCTTGAAACTTGTTCGTTGAACTGCGAGATATTTTCTCACGGTTTGACCGGAGGTCAGCGGGAGCTGCTGACCGCGGGCAGTAGATAGATGGAGAGAGAATGGTATGCGCCGTCAAATCAGAGAGTATAGAGAGAGAAAGTTAGTGAGGATGAAAGTTCGAGGAGAGAGAAAACGCGGTGATGATGGAGGGTGAAAATGGGGAATTCGTATTGGTTTAAGTGATAAAAAAAATTAATAAAAAATTCAGTCCGTCTCATTGAAAATGGGTTATCCGTCACAAGTTGATGACGGATAGTGTCATCTCACACTATTCAGTTGGGAATAATTGTGGAAGCTGAAAACTTGTCCTTAACACTTACATTGTGAGAAAATATTATCCGTTTTTAACTTGTAATGGATAGTGTCTCTTTTTAAAGGGAGATTGGGTAAAAAATAAGAGAGGATCTTTTATTTTGTGTTTTTTATTGGTAGCTTTTGGAAATTTGGTCTTTTGGCTTTCTTTGACTATCACCCTTCACGGTCAATGTTTTTCTTCCTTTGTTTAAAAAATATTAAATGTCTTTTTGGAGTGGATTTTTTTCATTTGTATCAAAAATGTTTTGGCTGGATATTGTTGAACATTTTGGTTTTCTATTGCTAAAAAAATTGATTTCGACTCTCTTGAGGCCCAATACGCCTAAGAGGAGTAACTATCCATAAAATCGATAATCCGTAAAAATATTAGCAAACCCTACATTTAATTTCAATTAGTTAAACGAAGGACTCAATTGAGCGTGTGCCATGATTCTATGGAGTGGAGTTTGAGAATTTAGGGTTATACAATTGAGTAGAGGGTGATCAGATGATCAAGATACACAAATGTGGATTTTAAGGTGGAGAAGGAAGTGTATAAGACTATAGGTGTGCATGGTGATTGGATGGCGGAACTCGGAAGGGTGTGAAGGTGATTCTCTCTCTTTTTTTAGTACATATCAGGGGCTAAGCCCCGAGTAAAAAACGCTAACTAAGTTCGAATAAAGTGAGGAAAGGCAGCTCCTAGAATATCATCTCGAATGATAGAACGCAACTCGTCTGGTGGACTGTCGAAATACGTTATAGTTGTTTGCATTTGAACGGCTCTGTTTGCTAAACAATCCGCTGCGCGATTGGCTTCCCGAAATATGTGATCAATTTTGACGACCAGTCTCTTGATTATACGATATTCTTGCATCTTTGGACAATAGGTTTTAGACTATTACTGAGTAATTGATCTTCTTGCATAAACTTGACGCACACCTGATTATCCTTATGGACATGTAGCTTGCGGATTCCAAGAGAGCGAGCGGATTCCAAGCCGATCAAAAGGGCGTTCATTTCCGCTCTCATCGAGTTACAAATCCCACCCGAGGAGCGTATGTTCCTAGGAAATTCCCTGTACTGTCCTGAATAATTCCCCCACTTCCAGCCGCCCCCATATTGCCTTTGGACGCTCCATCAGTGCTCAAAAGAGCCCATCCGTATGCAGGTGGGGTCCATCTAATGTAGCGCTCTTCTCGAGAAAAGCCAGGTTCAGGCATGAAGATCGAAGAGGATCTAACGCTTTCTTTGTTATAATAAATTGAGTATGTAGGAATGCCATGGGTCTATAGGAATTTCATCTGATCGTCCGAAGACAATGCAATTCCTCCAGCGCCATTACCACCAACAAATGATAGCAAGTTTCATTGCCCATTCCGATAACAAATGATTCTCTACTTTTGTATGTTGTCATTCTACATAACGATGTTTGAGCATTTACTGTTTTATGAGGCAATAATATACGAAGTATGTTTTTGGCACATATGTGGGCAAACCCCGAGGCGGTAATGCGATTATAGATAACTTTGGCGATTCAATAAGAGTTACCATCAATGAATGATTAACAACCCGATTAGGGATGAGTCGATTTCATATATGTTTTCTTTTTCAAGAAAAATTAAAAAAAAATTAATTTTAAAAAAAAATTATTTAATTAAAAAATTTGTGAAAAATCTATCATCGCAAAGAGGTGATTTTCCATACGCTTTGTATCTCCCCAGAAAAACAAACTGCAATCTCCCTGTGTGTGTCTCTCTCTCTCTCCCAGCTTCCTCATAAAACAACAAAAACCCTAATTTTCATCATCTGGAAAATTCCTAATTTTCTCCCCTAATTTACACACATTCGTATCGGAATTTGCAATTCACATTCATATTCAAACACAATTAACATCGCTAACAACTATCGCGGATTCTTTTCCCCCAATTTCATTTATTTGAGGCTAAAAATCCCTAATTTAATTGTCGTAATTTTGTTTCAATTTTACTGATTTAATTTAAGATTTCGAGAAGGGTGTTATATAATATTGGAATAGAAACTGTTAGCGATTATTTACGCATCAGGGTTAGCGCCCTATTATTGTTTGTTGAAATTTGGAATTTTATGTGATCATTTGAAATTAGGGTTTCTAGCTATATAGGGTAAAACTTGGGCATCTTGTTATATTGCGGTTTAATATTGTGATTGTTATTGATATTTGAGGATATATTGTTTGAGTATGGTGGAAATCATGAGGGTTTGTTGAAGTGGGTGGTGATTTGTGATTCTGCAAATCCATCTTCAATTCGAAGATGGTGGCGTAGAAGTGATTCGTGTTTTGTTCCGTCTTTGGCTTTGTTTTGTCTGATTGTGGTGTTGGTTTTTATGCCCATGAATTAGCTGGAAACCCTGATTTTGAACTGTACAGTTGAATAGGACCGTCCGAATTGTTGTTGATTTCGGATAGGCAAGAAGATAGAGTAGGGAAGTGACGGATTTGGGATAGCGAGAATAGTGATGGTTTACAATTAGAGGTTGGATTTTGGAAGTTGGTTTTGGATTGTTAGGTAGCGTGAGATAGGTGGTTTTGGCTTGTTTGAGGCTTTATTTGTGGGAGAGGTTGGAGTAGTTTTTTCGATTCTTTGTTGGTACAATCACTATCATGCTCAATGCACGCCATGGAAAGAAGTGAACCTAGTTTAGTTCCAGAATGGTTGAGAAGTAATGGAAGTGGCATTGGGAGTAACGGTTCAATTCACCATTTTGCATCTTCACAAGCAGGTGCTTATTCAAAATTCTTTTGGCTTTGCATTCGCTTCCTTCGATTTTTGGTAATTGAAGTGGTTGCACTTCTTTTTATTGTGAAGTATCAGTCATTCGTTGCAGTTCTTGGCTCAATTTTCATTTTGGGTCTTATGGAGACAGCCTTGTTGTGTTGTTAACACCAAGTTATGGCTGTGTATAACACTGTAACCGACCCCATTGCCCTGCTATTTGCGGGGGGTCCTGAAGGCCTTGTTTGGAATCTTGGATACCAAAAATGGGGGGAAAGGGAGGGGAGGGGAGGGGAGGGGAGGGGGAAGAGGGAAGAGAAAGGGAGGGAAGGGAAGGGGAGGTGAAATGGTGGGTGGGGGTTTCCCTCCAAATCTTTCCTATGTCAGGAGGGGAAACAATTTGCCTTGGAGAAGGGAAATGTAGGGTTCCAATATCCCTTCCCTCTATCCAAACAATGGAATTTGCCCCCCTCCCAAGTCCCTCCCCTCCCTTTCCCTCTAAATCCTTCAATCCAAACAAGGCCTAAGGCAACGCGGTTATGTTGTTGTTGTCGTCGTTATCTTTGCTGTAGTAATTTAGAGTTTCTAGAATACGTTTTCGATATTTATTTTTTTGCATATATTTGTTGTTGTAGATGGCCCTGTCTTGGCCTTGCCGTTAAATAGATCTTCAAAGAGTATCAACAATTCTGATTCTTTGCACTCTCCTCTTCTAGGCTGTAGTAGTCCATCTAATTCTAGGAGAAGTTCAAATAGTAATGGGTTTAGTAAGCATGACAAGAACTCCTATGCACGGTCCTACAGTAGTTTCTCTAGAAGTCATCGTGATAGGGATAGAGAAAGGTCAACAGTTGGTGAAAGTTGGGATCCAGAATACTCTGATCCTTTGAGGGGAATGATTAGAGGAAAGGTTGAGGATCCACTAAGACGTTCCAAGTCATTGGTTTCAAGGAAACAGAGCGAGGCACCTCAGTCAAGGATTCCTGCAGATATAAGAAATGGCGTCCATAAGAATCATGATAATGGAACTTACTCTGTTGGTGGCAGTGCTACTGGTACACATAAGGGGTCATTTGAATCGGAGTTTCCTGTACTTGGAAATGAAGAGAGGCCTAAAACTCCAGATATTGTAAGAGTGTTATCTCCTGGCTTGAGTAGGGGTATCCAAAGCTATTCCATTGGTAACCCACAATCAGGTGGCGGTGAAGTTTGGACTTCTGCTCTCGCCGAGGCACCCACTGGTTCTGGAAGCAACAGTGGTAGTGGATCCATACCTTCTACTTCTGCTGCTGCTCCTAGTTCTAGTTCAGCGTCAGTTTCGGCAAACACTTTACCTGGTCTTAATATGGCAGAAACATTAGTGCAGGCACCTGCACAACCTCATAATGCTCCACAGGTACTGCACTTTTTTTCTTGTCGATCAGTTCGTTTGATCAAAATTAATATTTGCTTAACTTTGTCATTGTAATTTTTTGGAAGCCAACTGCTCAGTTGCAGAAGGACGAGTTGGCTCTTGCGCAATCCAAGAAGTTGATTCCTGTGACACCATTGTTGACTAAAACTACAGTGAGTATCTTCTTCTAGGGTGTTAGCTTGTATGGTACTACCCTCATATTTCAGATCAGGGGCGGACGCAGGAATTTGGTACAATGGGGGCACAATTTTTTTTCGTATACTTCTTCCATCTTAACAAAAACAATTTTTTTATGTAAAAAAAAAAAAGTTGGATCTACACATTTTTTTCCGTTAATAAATGGTATTTATTTGTTTTTTTATTCATAAAATACTTTAATTTTCAAGTATACGTAAATTGTAGTTACTAATGAATACTAGTAATATCTTGATATAAGATATATTACATACTAATAGTTCATTTTACCAATAAATCCAAGTAGTCTAATGGTTTAGGAAGTTGTATATTAGTTTGAGGTATTGGGTTCAAATCTCATTACAATCAAATTTTTACTACACATTGGGAAATTAAAGTAAGTAAATGACATGGGTTTAAATCATAGTAGTACTCTATTTAATTAAAAAAAGTAACTAGTGGGAGTCGAACCCAGTTCTCTTTGGTAAAAAAGGCATATGCTAACCACTAGGACACTTAGATTTACATATAATAAATAAAAGGTTTAGTTCTATATTACAAACTTTCTAGAAATCAAGGGGGGCACGTGCCCCACCTGGCCCCACCCTAGATCCGCCCCTGTTTCAGATGTATCGTGTGCTTTCATATAAAAAGCTCACAGTCCATAGATTTTCGAAAGCGTGGTTGTTGTGTTGACAAGTATTGTTTTGTTATTAGTAGATTGGACTCTGGCCTTTTTAACTTGTTTGTTAGCGACTTAACGTTACTGCTTCTGCAGTGCCGCAGTATTTTTTAAGTTTCTAGTGAAGGATAGAATATGATAATAGAGAGTTAGAGACATCCTTTGTGCTATCACTTTTTTGGAGTGTGCTGTTTTAATGTCACTCGTGGATGGTTGGATCCCTACTCCTGAGTACTCCTCTCTATACATACATTGTCTGTCCTTCTAGTGTGCTTCTCTTTGCTCGTAGTTGACCTACTCTTTGCCAGTTGTTTCTGATCAGATGTCTGTTGATTGTTGATTACATGATTACCGTATTTGCTGCGAAGACGCCGTTACCGATTCTGCGATTCACTCGTATAGAATGCGTGTTTAATGTATTTTCAGTATGCGACAGAATTCGCTCTTAACGATTCGCGGTTCGCAGGGTAGCCGAGCGAATCCGGTAACCTTGGGTGATTATTTACCTGGCAGATGGAATTTGAAGACCATGCTTTCTCATCTCTTATATGTTGTTTCTCTATTTTATTTTTATACCCAATCACTACTGTTTTTGACTCTTTTTTATGGCAGAGGGTGCGTATTGGTTGACCTCTTCCCTTATTTTGCTCCCCTAATATTAGTTAGATATCAGTTATCGTAAAAAAGTTTAAACTCTTATGTATTGTGGTTTGACTTGATTCCAATTTGCTGAGCTTAGATTGTTGGATCAACATTTTCCAACGTTACTGACTAAGGTTAAACATTTGTCAAATTTGGTGACTTTAAATTCCTTATAAGTTAATGATGATTTAGCTGCTAAGAAGCATGAAAACTTAATTAAAACTGCATTCTCATCATATAATTCATTGTAAGCAAGTGATTTTAGTTATCAGTGTTTGCAGCTTCTTTTTATTTTCCTTGAAACAAAAAAAGAAAATCATAATACTATACTGGCATAATGGCATGTAAAATCATATTTCATGGGTGCATGAATGTACTCGTACTTAATAAGAGGTTTTAGGTTTTGGGTATCCACCTAGCATTTAATCTTGTTGTAGGTTTACTTTAGGGTAAGAAAATTGACCCGTCTTTGCATCGGTTTGACTTGAATGACATTTGGTGATGTATTGGTGATCATGTTGTCCATATAATTGAGATCAATCTCTGACAAATTGTGTTGGTATTTCCCACAGTAGGTACTAGACTACTAGGTAGTTATTCAATTGGCCTTAAACATTTACTTGTCTTGAGCCTTCTCTCTTCTATAAACAGGTATGAGTTTCTAGATGCCTGCCTGGTGGGTGTGTCTAACTTTTAGGTCGGTGCCGTCTTAAACATCAGTTGCTTCATTTTATTGCCAGATTTGAGTTTGTGGTCTCGTGAGCGACGCTTCCTAGATTTAGATTTGAAGGGTTGTATGTTCTCAATTTCTCTATTTGTTAGTATTATCTTTGTAAAGATTACGTTGTGTTATGTAAGTATGTACTTTAATCTTCATATCTCGCTTCGTATATACAGTTTAGTGTCACTTTTCTAGGGGTGGTGGTGGGGGTGCTGAAAGGTTTTCCTGTACTTCGTTCTATGAAGTGAAATATGCGACTTTTGTAAAGAATTTTTTTATTTAATCTTCTCATTTTTTCTCTTTCCCTTAGGTTCTTAGTTCGTCCGACAAATTGAAGCCTAAGACAACTATGAGATCCACTGAAACTTCTGTTACCCCAAAGAACGGGGTTCATCAATTGTCACCTTTACAGCTAGGCAGTCAACCTGTTCGTGGGGTCAGTGTCAGAGGAGATGACCCGAAGTCTCCCTCAGGCAAGCTGCTGGTACTTAAGCCTGGACGTGAGAACGGTGTTTCCCCTGGCTTGAAGGATCTTCCGATTCCATCCACTAACAATAATATTAGAGTTGCTAATGGTAATTCTACTGGCTCTCCGTCAAAGAACGTGTCAAACCCGAGGATTTTACCTGGTGTTGATAAGCGAACCTCTCGCAGTAACTTTTTTAAACTTGTGAGAGAGAAATCTCTGAACAATACTTTGGGACCCTCCGGAGGTTCTGCCTCATTGGATGTGATAGACAAGTTGGACAAAGAAGTGAAGGAGTTGGGTTGCATTAAAGTGTCTCCTGATAAAACTGGAAATGAGTTGAATTGTAACGGTGAAGCACATACTGTGGCTGATGACTTGTCTCCCTCTATGAAAATTGATGACGAAGAAGAGAGAGCGTTCTTACTTTCTCTTGGATGGGAGGATAATGCCGAAGATGGTGAAGAAGGGCTTACAAACAAAGAGATAGAGGCCTTCTATAATGAAGTAAGCACTCTTATTTTATTTTTTATTTTACTCAAGAGTCAAGTTTTGAAACGATGCAAATATTCCATTTTTATTTCTGTATGCTGATGACTGTTTGATCTCGGGACTGGAAACGTTGGTGCTTTTGAGTGGCGCCATGTCATTAAATATGGGTCGGGACATCGAATCACACCAGAGTTATCAAGGCTTTCAAGGTTTCATGACCGCATCTATACTACAATGGCTGCGTTCACCGGGGGATATTATTAAACCTAAAATCCATTCCTTATAAGATGAAAGAAGAAAAGCACTAGATCATAAAAATTCAAAGTCATTTCACAATCTACCAGTCTACCACCTCTCAAATCACTTTACCAGCAAAACATTGTACGGTATTGAGGATATTTTTGCTTGCCTTTTGACATGCAATCTTGTCTTTTCTTTAGGTCATGAAGCAGGGCGCAACTTCCAGGCTGTGTCGTCTTCTACAGGCAAAGCTATTTTCGCAAGTTGGATGCTCTTCTTCCAATGAACCAAACGCATCTGTTTCTCAGACAGAGGCCTGAGTCTGCTTTGTACGACTTGATCCAAGAAATCGTAAGGACGTTAATCTCTTGCTTCAGCCCTATATTCAGTAGAAAGATCATTGTAGAGATTGGATATACAAGCAGCTTCATGCAACTTTTTGGTTAGGGACCCTTTACAAATGTGATTTGGCAGTTCTTACAATAAATTTCCAGTTCTGAGTTCTGGTTATCTGATGTCAATATCTGGTTTAGTTTTTTGAAATGCTGGAGAGAAGTTAGGATAGAGCTTTGTTATGGTCTGCAGTGGTTTAAGTCATTGGTAAATTGGCTCTTTTAGGGATCCCGTTTTCAGTTTTATCTATAGTTTTCCGTTCTCGCCAATACGCCTATTTTCCCTTATATTTAATGGAATCACTGGAAAAAAAATGAAAATTTATTGTGATTTGTGTTTATTGCTCACTCAACAAACACTTCTTTTTAGCTGAACGCGAGTTGTCGTATGGTGAAAAAAACATATACAATCAAATGGAAATGAGTGTTCAATTTTACACAAAACTAGTCCTTACTCCTTAGTATACAAAAAAAATCCAATTCACGAAGTAATCATGATTCATGACCCATATTAGTAGAAGACGGAGTATTGAAAAAAAAATCTGTTTTACAATATACTCGTATAAAAGTGTCTCACATAACCAAGTAAGTAATTGTGTGTGAATCAAAATATACCTAAACGGCTAAACATTTAATCAACTTTACTCCTCATAAATTACACCCTAATAGAAACACATGATTATACACAAATATCATTCTAAAATTAAATATATCGAACTTATTAATCAAATACCCTATAAAAAAATTCTCAATAACCCACACAATATCAAATATTCCGTTCATACTCTATTTTAATATATACCTGTTTTTTTTTGTCTGACGCAACACGTATTTAGTCGTATTACAACTGACAGTAAGTCTCCTGAGAGACAATATCTCACCAATTAATAAGAGACAACCAATAAACAAAATAAATAACCTAAAAACTAACTAAAAAAATGATAATTACATTACCTCTTATGAGAGACCGTCTCTCTTACGAATTTGAAACAGTGACCTATTGTCCAAAAATATTTCCATCTTAAGCACTAAACTTTAATATTTCAATATATCCTAATACCTATTCAGTGTTCACACATTATTTTAATATAAAACCGTCTTATCCAAAATTCCCGACTCAGAAAAAAATCGGTTAGGGTCAAAGTATCGGGTAGTGTAGCCAAGAGGCGTTACGTTGAACAAAAGGAGCACGAAATTCACACTTGTAAAGACTAAAAGAGTTGTAGTAGTACTCGTATACTTCCGTAGTGTTAACAAATGAAGTACTATTGAAACTGCTGCTTTGCTTATTATTTTCCTCCTTTTCTTCATCTGCTACTCAACTGCATACATAAACCTTTCTTTCTCTACTTCAACGTAAAACCCTAATTCTCTCCAATTTTTCCCCCTCTTTTGAATTTCTCTTTCTCTTGTTTTCCGCCATTGGAGTCTAATTCAAGCTTTATACAATCGTCTACTTCATTTCTCGGCATTGTTAGTGGAAGTAATTCGAATTTTAATTTTAATTTTAAATTTAATTTTAATTTTGTAGGTTTTGTTTAATCATCGGAGAAAATTAATCGGTTTGTGAATTTGATTGATACATTAGGGATTTTGACCGTATTCTTGTGTTTTTATTGAAATTGTTGCGTTTTTGTGAGGAAATTGTTGATGTTTGTGTTTTTAGGGAATTTAGGAGGATGAAATTGAAGGTATGTGTTATCGTATCGATGTTTTAGATTGTTTGGTTGATGATGGAGGCGTATGAATGCATATGATTTGGTGTTATTTTTATGCATTTTTGGTTGTGGTAGTTGTATGGTGATCATTCTTATGTTTGTTGCTGGCATCATTGATTTTTGAATGCGTATCGGAAATTAGAATTACGGGAGGTTGATTGATTGTGGTTGTTTTCGAGTAAGATAGACAAAAGTAGGGTTTTGAGAATAAAAAGGGGTGTTCTTTGGTAGAACATCATCATAGTTGTAAAGGTTTAGTAGGAAGCTAAATTGGAGATAGAATTTCGGTTTAGGAATTCGGACTAGGGTTTTGAGAGAAGTTTGAATTAGGGAAAAGTTGTTTGGAGCGAAATTATTTAGGGTTTGGTGGTGTCGATTTTATATGGATTAGAAGAGGGTGGGGAAGTTGAGGGAAGATTGTTTGGATTTTGTTGATACTTTCCGTATCATGCTCTGGTCTCGTTATGGAAAGAAGTGAACCTAGTTTAGTTCCAGAGTGGCTGAGAAGCAAAGGAGGCGGTGGTGTGAACAACCATTTTGTATCATCGCAAGCAGGTAATTTTTGGATATTCTTTTCATATATCGATTTTAGCTTGCAGTTAAGTATTTTCCATACACAGTAGTTGAGTATCCTGCATATGCTGTTTTTAGACGACCCTTTATTTGTACTACTAAATGAGCTAGCATGGCAAATATTTCCGCCTCACTAGTAAGTCTGATGTTCGGTCATTTCTTTCTTCTAGAAAGGAGGTCTTTAAGCAATTCTCAAAGAAGCTCTAGCAGCAACGGCTCGTCTAATAGGCATGATAAGAACCCCTACTCGCGTTCGTTTAGCAGTTATACTAGAAATCAAGGTAGCAAAGATAGGGAAAAGTTAGGTGATGGTGATACTTGGGGTTTCGAGTATTCTGATCCCTTGACTGGTGGGAGGTCTGGGAAGGGATCCTTAGGACGTTCAAAGTCCATGATTTCTGGGAGGGCTGTTGAATCCTTGCAACGTAGGCCCGTCTCTGATCTGAGGAACCGGAGCAATAATATTAACAGCAATGGGAATGAATCCTATTCTGTTAGTAGTGGCTCCGCTGACACTCGGATGTCATTTGTAACAAAGTTTCCATTGTTTAATTCTGATGAGAGAAGTACAACGTCTGATATAACCAGAGTTCCTTCACCTGGACTGACCAAGGGTGTTCAAGGTTTATCTATAAGGAACCCGCCCTCGCATGGCAGTGAGAGGTGGACATCCGCTCTTGTGAAAGTGCCAGTAGGAGCTACGGGAAGCAATATTGTTAGTTCTTCAGATGGTCTTCAACAATCTTCTGGTGCTTCTAATGATCCATCTACAATGATTTCTGTTTCGACATCCAGTGCTGCTGGCTCGAACGTGTCTAGCGTGACTGAAGCATTGGTTCAGGCTCCTGTGCGATCTCTCAGTGTTCCACAGGTAATAAACTCTTCAATCTTTTTGTCGTACTTTCTTTCTTTGCCATGATAACTATTTGCTGAATGATGCAAGTTTTATGGTCTTGTGCAACTTTCTGTGCAGGCACATAGGGTTGAGGAATTAAGTTTTGTGGGCAACAAGAAGCTGATACCTATGACTCCCTCACTGCCTCAAAAACTGGTACCAGTCTTTGTAGCTGAATCTAGCTTTTCGGTTTGCTTTTCTGGTTGTATTTTTATTATTAGTAACTTTATCTACTTCGGTTCTTTTCTGGTAGGTGCTGTATATCTCTATTGCAAGCAAAGCTTACCGTTACTTAGTATTTAGGTGATTCGTTACTATTAAGTATTAACAGTGGAACCTCTAGATTTCTAGCTAGTACTCCTTATATGTTAGTTATGCACTGCCATTTATAGATGGGTAGGTTAAGTTGATAGAACACACGTTTAATACGTAATGCCAGTTTTTAAAACACAAGAATTTAAGTTTTAACATTATTCACTTGCTTTACATGAACAATTAAACCATCTCCTTGCGAAATACTCCAAACACTAGTTCTATGAAACATGTCATATTGCTAATATTTGACGTGTTTAAGACCTAATACCTACTATGAAAGCTGGGACGACGATGCCCGAAGCACAGATAGGTCTTAAGTTTCGTTGAGTTGCCTAATGTGGCAAAAATATTGATTATAAATGAGATCTATTACCCTGTGCTTTACCCTGTTTTCCTTAGTTCTTAAAGAGTTTGTCCTTTGTTTGCTTGGAAGTTCACTACTTTGTCTTCTAGTTTCTGAAATGACTTGTGCACATCATAAAACTTTTGGCAGACATCAATAGCTATCAATCATTAGTGGTCTGTGGAGTATGTGTAGGCTTTTTCTTACATGTACATGGATATGTAACAACTGTGATTTTGTATAAGCAAGAGAAGGCACATATCTATTTTTGATTTCAAAGTTAATGAAGTTTATATTGTCTGCATCTTTTAAAGTGTTTCACCTCTTTCTTCAGGATTATAAGCCTTTATGCTCATTCTTAGTAACCTAATTTTTTTTGACATGATATAGTACTAATCTACGTTGACATTTTTGCGTTTTGGTTGGTATGAAGTGGTTTTGTGCTTCATTTCGACGTTCTCTTTTTTCAGTCATTTCGTTGTATTATCTTCAAGGGTTAATAAATGTTGAACATATGTGGAGGTCTTTTTGTTAAGAGGCATGTCTGCAAATCTAAATGGTTCCTTAATTAGTTTTTCACAATTGAAGTCTTTTTTGTGTCGGTGTCTTGTCAGTACTCAACAATTGTGTACTTGATCAATGTATACCATTCGGGAAGTTCTGTTAGATTGTTGAACTTATACAATCTACAAACATTTTAGGCAATAATGTTTTTACTACTTAATAGATCTGATTGTATTCAGTGTGAATGCATATTCATCATCCATCTAGTTGTGACTGTGGGCAAATTGTGCATAATATAGTCGTCTTTATTTGATCACGTGAAACTGGTACAGGGATTCTACTGCAGTGATTGTGGGTAGTATTTAAAGATAGTAAATGGAGCTTCTTTTGAAGGGAAAGGAAATCGATGAAAACTTAAACGGCAATTTGTGAAAAGTGCCACACGAAGCTTTGGGGATGGAGGAGCAAAAAAGTGATATTTTGGTCACAAAATCTAAAACCTAACTATGAATTTTTAGAGCATTGCCTTTTTTCACACCAAAATTTTATCGAACCCTAGATTTTCATGTTCTTGATCACTTTGGTGTAATTGTTTTTGGGTCTAGCTTTTTATAGCACGAAACAATATTTTAGCATATTTTATGCCTAGATATCTCGTGTTTATGTTTATTCAAATTGTCGAACAATTAAGATCTTTTACATTAACGACAAAAACAACGCGATAATCCAATATGATTTGGGTCAGCCAAATGAATATCCCTTCGAACTGTCATTGACCAGTTGCATAGATAGATAAAATAAATTGAAAGAGGTAGAGTAGAAAAAAGAAGAAAAGGAAACAAATAGTCAATCTAAAAATAAAGCTGTGAACTCATAAAACACAAACACTATTATTTAAGGTCTTTTAAATATGATGTATTATCTTAGCTATAGAATTTGCAATCATCGTATTTCTATAAATGTCACTCATATTTTTATCAAAAGTTTAGACATGCAATTAAACGTCTCCAACTCGAGCGCACTACAAGCCGATGAAGATGAATTATGGACCATCAATCACTACGGTCTTTCGTTTTTTTCTTTTGACATGGACTAGTGTGAGTCTTCTTTTCTTGCCGTTTGGCAGTAGCTTTTTTAAGGAACTTATTATCTAGTGTGTTATTCATTTAGAAAATGTATCAATATCATAAAGCGCGCTTAGGCACCCGTAGGAGCAAAGCACCAGCCAAATCGGTCCAGGGTGCCTAAGGTGCACGGTATACAAAAGCCGCAGCTAAGACGTACAAGGCGCAACTAGTGAGGCGCGCACAAGGCGCTTTACTATGCAATTCCGTTTTTTCCCAAATTCTTTTGTTTTACCCACATCTTCTCCCACTTATCCATAATTTTTCATTTATACTCAAATTTTAACCCTCGTTAAAACAAAAAAAAGGACTATTGTTACACCAAATTTCACTCTAAACTATATATGTTCTCTTGGAAAATCAGCGCGCCTTTTATCTATAAGGTGTGCGCCTTGTGCCTCGTCAGTTTGGGATCTCATCGCCTCGGTGCGCCTTATCAAACTAAGATCTATGTAAATTACTGGACCCAGTCGTGGCTCTCTAGCGCTCTGTGAAATTCTTGTCATGATCAACTAGGTAAATTAAATGGCATGGTCTTAAATCATCAAATAAAGGATGTTGTTGTGGGATGAATAGTTTTGAGGATTGATGTCTAGTTACTCTTTATTATAATGCTATATCCGGGATTTGTGCGAGTCATTTGTGGTGATTTTCAAATAGCTTAATAGACCTCTTTTGTTGTTTCACTAGGCCGACGGTGTGGATTCTGTTTCCTACTAAAGTTGATTTACATGCTCAAAATTTTATTTAACCCGTGATATCCTACTTTAGATTGTTCTTTACTTCTGCCTTGGAATGTCTAAGATGGCGTTGCAAGTTGCAACACAGGTGGGATGTAATCGACCTTCATTTGAATATATAAACTGTAGTTTGTTGATTGGAGCCGTGAATGACTCATTAAACTATTTGGGTAACAATGTTGGTTGGGCAGTGTTTTTGTGGTAAAGCTTGACGAGTTTATGAAGGATCCGTCATAGTTTGACTTTTTTATCATCATTGTCCAGGATAAAATGATCGAGTTTCTCGTAGGCAGAGGTTGGTAGTCTTGTAAGATTTGACGAGAATTTTTAAATGGTATTGAGTAGATACCAATGGGATGACTCATTCTTGAATATTGTGCGCGTTGGGGTGTTCTAGGGAATGTTATGTGTTAAAACTGAAGTTTTGATGCTTTCTTCACTAATTCCTGATTTCGCGTGTTTTTTTTTCCACTTTTAGTGTGTGTGTGTATGTCATCTTCCAATCTCACTCTCGTGTATTTTACATTTGATAGATGATAGAAACTTTCTTCCAAAAGACTGAAGTTTTGATGCATTCTTTACTATTGCCTGATTTCTGGTGTTTTTTTCCTCTTTTAATGTTGTGTGTGCGTGTGTCTGTTTGTCTGTTTGTCATCTTCCAATCTCTCTCTCTCCCATATTTTACATTTGATTGAAACTTTCTTCCAACAGAAATTAACTTGACGATTTAAAACTCTCTCTTTAGGTACTTAACCCATCGGATAAGCTGAAACCTAAGACAGCTGCAAGGTCCAATGACGGTGTAACTGGGCCCAAGAATGGGTCACAACAAATTGCTTCTGCACAACTTGGGAGTCAAGCAATTGCAAATGGCTCATCCACTGGCGTTCCTTCACTCAACTCTGTTCCATTTAGGAACGCAAACAATATGAAGCATCCTGTTACTGATCGCAAAACCTCTGGTTATAGTTTGCATGCGAAACCTGTGGTAGATAAGCAGATGGCCCTGGCCCAGCTTCGCAGTCGGAATGATTTCCTTAACTTGATGAGGAAGAAATCTCTGGCCAGTTCATCTGCTGATGTGGATCCTCATACAGTTGTTTCATCTAGTATGGAGAATTTTGTTGAAAGTAAGGATACAGCTTGCGGCTCAGTTGTACTCTCTGAGAATGGTGAGGGTAAATGTAATGGTGATGCTTGTAATTTGGTGAAGAGCCCTTCTGATCAAGGGAAGAGTGTTATGAGTCCCATGGAGGTCATCCATACTGCTGAAGAGTTGGAATTTTTACGTGCTCTTGGTTGGGAAGATGATGCTGGAGATGATGAAGGTCTTACGGAGGAAGAGATCAATGGCTTTGTTAAAAAGGTAAGTGACTCTCGCTACTGTTAAAGTTATTGGCCTATCGTTAGTATGTACAGGTGAGTAGTTGACCCATTTTATAAAAATGAGGTACCGGTCGAGTTTACATAATAATTGTGAAATCTCGGCACTGCGATATCTTGATGGTAACATAATGGTTCACAATCAATTGTGGCATAACTGCAAAAATGCTTTCCGACTGCGGTGAATCTTAAATCCTCGCTTCATCCTTACTCCTTAGACGAGAATCTAGTCTAACTTCTATCTTGTTTCACTTCTTTGTTCACAACTAATCCAATATAAATGCTTATAAACATGGTTCCAATACTTCCCCACGGAAAACAATAGTTAGTATAGATTAAGTCAACTTAGTATTGATGAAGATAGTGTTTACTCCTGACATTGTGTAATGAATAATATAACCACAATCTGGAACTAAATACATAACGGGTATTACGTACCGTTGCAGGAGCACGTTATTTCCATCAGTTAACCTATGTGAGGTCTATATTTGGTAAACGAATAATTTTGGTCAGGCCATTAAGGGTTCAAGTCATAATTTGCGTGTTGTTCTCGTATCATTTCGGGTTCTGGGCAGTTCGGACTTGTGTCGCTCTCAGATTAGTGGCTATAGGTAGGTGGTTATTTAAATTTCGACTACTTGTTTCAGGTCGTCTTAGATGTGGTTGTTTCAGATTGGCCAATTTTGCGTTCAGATTTACTTCAGATGTTCATTTTGGGTCTACCTTGGATTTAATAAAACAATGTAGCGCATCCTTTTTCCTGTGCAACGGCAGTTAAGTAAGGGCAATCGTGCAGCGCCATTGTAATTCAACTGTATCTTTTATCAGTGTTATTCTACTGTGTCTCTTGTAGCTTCTATACATGCCTGAACTTGGTTGTCCCTCAATCTTCTAAACTTTCTGTTACCTTAGGAATGAAGCTATTCTCTGCTATTTACAGACAGTCTTACATCATTTATTTACTTATAAATGTGAACAGTACATGTCGTCGAAACAAGCTGCGAAGTTGATCAGAGGCTTGGAGTTGAAGATAATTCCCCTACCAGATTCTCAAGGTTCGTGTACGGCTACCGCTTCCTCTGAGCTCAGCCCATCTACTTCCCAAATGTGATGATTAAGCTTTTGTTCTCTTGCGTCTCGTCCATAGAAATAGTGGAAGCTAGATTCTTTTGCTTGTGGGTTCTATTCTCGTGGAAATTGATAACTAGCGATAGATATGGAAGAAAATGGGTCCCTGTGATTCGGAACTGAGTAACAAACTTGTTCTTACTGCGCATTTATCTCCTGCGGAGTTCCGATGAGTCGAGCTGGTGCAAAGTTTTTTTTCTTTTTTTTTTAATATAGAAATTACAGGCATACCAAAGAATTTTTCTGGTCTTTTGAACTCCTCAGTTTCGGGTTTGCTGATGTAAATGCTCATATTTTGACTCTGATGAGTTAACAATTCAACATCTAATTGCTATACATCTTCCTGTTTGCGTTTTGCAGTCACCCAATTGTTTTCTTGTGCAGGAAAAAAAATAGTTAGCATTTACTTTATTTTCAATTTTACTGGATTCCGATAATGTCATAAATGAATTAAATTCATTATTGAAAAAAATTGTGTTCCAAAGTTAGAATTATTTTTTTGGTTGATTTGGTGATGTTTACAATCCATTTCGAGAAGTTCTTATATCAAACCGGTTGTACTTTACGTCTGTACCACAATGTTACCATACACTAAACTTCGGGAAAACAATAGTCTTTTCTAACATTTGCCTTTAGGGTACACATTAAGAAGCTAATTAAAGAAATATTTACAAGATTATTTCATTAATTATGGTAAATATTAGCTTCTTTTTTTAATCATGTAGGCATGAAAAGTTATTTACTGTCTCGGGTAAATACCACAATATGGACTTATTTCTTTTATTCTAGATCCAAGATATTGTACAATCAAGGCATATGGATTTTATTTTGGAAGGTGAAATAACTTAATAAATTAATAAATGGTTTAATTAATATTGTGGATCATACAGAATGATTCTCTTAAATTAATTTATGGATTGTTTCCTCCATAAATTATTATACTTTATTTTTTTGGATCTTAAAAATCCAAATTATCAGTCGAGAATATATTCAAGAGATTATATATGAGTATATATAATGATGGTAGTTAGGTTTTGAAAGGCAATTAATTAGTAAGAAATTTAGCAGCGTAATTAATTTGAAGTAGCTGAAGCAATGATGCTAAATAATATTGTCGTTGGTTGGACCGTTGCTCTTCTATTGCTTCCCCAACTATTTCTCTTGACAAGTTAGTCTCGTATTCCTCTATTTGCCCTTTTCACTTGCATATTGAGAGACAAGTATTATCCGTATTCAGCTTGTAACGGATAGTGTCAGTCTTCAATGAGAACTTGTGTACTTTCACCACTAATTATGTTGTTTGTTTACTACTTCACCTAGTGTTAATTCGTTTTTATTGTTCCTCCTTTCTATTGTTAGTTATGTAGGTAAATGTCGAATCCGCGTCTACTAAATTTTATTAGTCGCTATGTTTCTCTATATACGACTCTCTCACATGTTGCCACACTTACTACTCTTTTCAATATCTCTTAAAACACAACAATAAATATTGTATGATATGTATATTTGTATAAAGAGCTTTTCGTGCGGTATTTTATGGTAGCACTTTTATAATTTTTGAACAAAAATATATTTTTGTAAATATTAAAGTCGAAGGTTTATCTCGAAAATGCAAAACTTTATATTAAGAGAAAGTACTATAATTAGTCTATGAAAGTTCATTATACTCGCACAACAAATTAATTAATTGATTAATTCATTTATGAAATAAGGTATATACGTAAAGTGAAAAGAGTCCATGTGTTTTTACTCACATTGAGAAATCCAAACATCTATCTATTTTCGGTTATTCTCTTGTGACACGGTCTTTGTCGTTTTTTTTTTGCAAGAAGTGACTAATTTTGTTCACTATTGGTTAAATAGTGACCTCTCTACAAAATTGTTATTTTTTAGTCATAAAAAGTTACTAATATTTAACAAAAAGTAGTCACTATTTATCAGAACTACTGGTCGCACAAGAGAATTTGTGATCTATTTTTTTTTTTTTTGGTTCAAATGAGCGCACAATGTCGCGGGTGAAAATCGAACCCCCAACTTCAAGGTTAGAGTAAGAGTGCTCTTACCACTTGAGCTACCTCTTGTTCTCAGAATTTGTGATCTATAAAGTGATCTATTTTAAGACTAAGATTTCATTGTTGCGTTTATCATTGTTTTTATATACGACATGCATCGAGTATTCTTCGTCACATAACTTACAAATTACGATGTTTTTAGGTGCAACAATCGGTGTTAGCTACGGACTAAACGGAGATAATCTTCCACCTCCAGTTAATGTTGTTGGACTATACCATGACCAACAAATTCCCAACATGAGATTGTACGACCCAAACCCGGATGTCTTAACCGCCCTTGGAGGTTCCGGGATCAAGGTAGCCGTTGGCACGCGGAACGAGGACTTGCCAGCTTTAGCAACCGATGCCAATGCGGCAATCACTTGGGTGCAAAACAACATTGTTGCATACTCAGGATCTGTGGACTTCGGTTGGATTATCGTTGGAAATGAGGTTATCCCGGGTGACTATTCGATTCATGTTTCATCGGCCATGGCTAATATTTGGAATGCCTTGAATTCTGTAGGCCTTTCAAGTGTCAAGGTTCGGTTCTAATACACTTCTTTATAATTAATCGTTGATTAAGTCTCAATCATGTTCACCTTGTCGACCCTATGACAAGGGTCAATAAATAATTTATAACTCAAGATTAAAAGAGTTTTTTTTTTTGTTTTTCCGCGTCTTATAAGAGTGTCAATCTCAAATTTATTATTATTGTTCTAATTAGGTTTCAACCGCGATCCACGGAGCAACACTAGGAGTTTCTTATCCACCATCGGCGGGCGCCTTTTCCGATCAAACAAGTGATGTTATGAGTACCATCTTAGCATGGCTAAGTAGCACTAACAATCCACTCTTTGTGAACGTCCATCCATATTGGGCCTTCGCCTCGGACCCGACCAATATACCATTAGACTACGCCATGTTCAGACCGGCCCAACCGGTTATCGACGGAGACTTAACCTACAATAGCTTATTTGAGTCCATGGTTGATGCAGTTTACTCTGCTATGGAAAAAAGTGGTGGCAGTGGTGTTGGGCTTATTATAGGTGAAAGTGGTTGGCCCACTTCAGGAGGTGACCCGTATACAAATGTGGATAATGCAAAAGAATACAATCAAAATCTTATTGATTTGGTTAAAGTTAAGGGTACCCCAAAAAGGCCTAATGATATTTTGGACACTTTTATTTTTGCAATGTTTAATGAAGATTTGAAGCCGGCTGGTGTTGAGCAAAATTGGGGACTTCATTATCCAGACACGACTCCGGTTTATCCTTTAACTTTCTAATTAGTTAAGTTATATGAGCCCGCCGTTTATCTCTTCGTAGAGTACCATCGACGAAGGGATTTATAATTTATTACGGTTGTGAGCTATATTTAGAATTTAGTTATTATTATTAATCTTGATTTTTATTTCATGATTATTGAAATATGGTTTGATTTACATTTGCTCATGTTACAATTAAAGTGTTGAGCAAGTTTGAATGTTATTTATGATACTCTCGATTTCCTAATAGTAATTTGGAATTAATTCATTGTTTTTGCCGATAAGTGAATTGTGATGATATTATTTTACAAAAAGAATAGTGAATTTCAGTCATTTTAGTAATTGAATTATATATTGGCATTATTAACGTCTGTCCTAAGAGCACACTTTAATAAGTAGTATGTAAGCTAAGTATGAAAAGATTCATAAGATATTCTCACCAATTATAATAAAAATAAATTATACTTGCATTTCCGATGGGCACACGTTAGATTAACCGATTTATATAATGAAGTTGGAAATAAGAAATCGTTTATTCATATAGCTTAGACCAACATTAAAGCATCATAGGGCTTAATAAAACTTTAATATACAAGTTTAAAATGTCAAGGGGTAAACTGGTCCCATGGTTGGATAATGGATACCCCAATTCTGCTCAACCCCAGCAGGCTTCTGATTCTCATTAAACATGGCAAATATGAATATATCCAATATACTCGAAACCCGCTTTGGTGTTCCGGTTTGCTTCATTTTGTTAATAAGTCGCTGGTTGTAAGTTTGTGCATTTGGTACGCTTGTATGAGGCTCATTCCCGGCACTAGGCCACCCTGTCTCGGCCACGACCAAGGGTACGTTAGGGCCACCATTTTTCTCTAGGGCCGCGTAAAACGCGTCCACCATGGCCTCAAATAGGCTATAGTACTTGAATTCCCCATCGATTATGGGATTTTCCGTATTAAATTGGGCGTAACCTAAGGATATATTGGCCGGGTCCGATGCATAGGCCATATAAGGATACAATGTCACAAGAAGTGGATTATTTGTACTTTCTAGCCAATTGATTATACCCTTAATATACTCACTTGATGCACTTGTAAATTCTGCAGCTGAAGGAGGGTATGAAACTCCAAGCACAGCACTATTAACCACAGTTGTGACCTTAATCCCGGTTAAACCGACTTCATTAAGGGCTAGCTGAATGTTCTGCATGGCTCTGGGAATGGACTCGGAGGCAGGGGCCGGGACAATCTCGTTCCCTAAGGCGATCCACCCAATATTCACATCTTTATATGGGACAACATTGGTCGCGACCCATTCTCTCGCTACATTTAAGTCACTAGCGATGTTTGGTACATCGTCATTGACCATGCCTAAGCCCACTTTGATGCCCGTTTCTCGTAGTGATTCAAGCGCCTCGTGGTTTGGCTCGAATAACCTCAAGAGAGTGATGTTTTCTTGCTTGTAGAGGTTAACTACGAAACTTGGTGGTGGAAGATTGTCTCCTAGCATTCCATAATTCACTCCAATTGCAGCACCTTCACATATAGTTAAGTTGCGTTTAGAGGTATATCAACAATAAAAACAAGTCTAGCGTATGACAGTCCTATAATAGGGCATAGCATGATTTAAAACACCATAAAATTAGGGTGCACATAAATATACTTGAAAAAACTACTGGAAAACTCGAATTATTAGCCTTGAACGAAATACCCAAATTTTATTATAATAATTGTATATGACACATCAAAGGAGTGTCCCGGAATATTTTGGAGTGTATTTAAGACCACCCAAAAACTAAGGAACATAATACTTCTTTCGTCTCAATCATTTCCTTACCTCTAATTAAACTACATTTCACAAAAAAAAAAAAAAAACAAAGTAAACTAATGATTTGGACGAACACAAATTCTCATTTCAGACAGACACTTCCATCTTAAGCTTAAGACGGGTGAAATACATACCAAATCACCTCACTTGTTGCCTAAAGTATACCAAATTTTTTGTCTTTATTAACACCACTTGATAATACTTGACTTGTCTTAAGCTGTAGACGGATATTACCGGTCTTAAGCAAGACTTACCGATAGACGAAATGCATTGATTTTTGTAATGCATTGATAAAATTATGAGAGTAAGTTTTAGCCACTTACCTGCTAAATAAACTTGTAAATTAAAAATTATGATTGTCAATAGGATGAACAAGATTACTGGACTAGAAGGGAGCTCCATTCCAACTTTTAGCTATAACCTATAACTCTAACCTGTTTAAGTTTTTTTATGTTAATAAATAATAATCAAGTCTCATAGTCTGCTTATATATGATCATGAACACATAACAAAAATGTGATTTACAAAAATAATTAAAAACGTACATGTAATTATTAATTCACCAAAATTAGCTTTGGTACCATTTTTGTATATTTGTTTCCATGTATAAAGTTAAGTCTACTAAGTAATGTTCCTATTTTGAGTACTCTATTAAATTCAATGCATATTTTAGTGGAGCATGTTTAGCTTAGCTTTTCAAAATATTTTTTTCCACAAAAATATAAATTGGTCAAATACTAAGTTTTGCGAAAGTTAAAAAGAATTTCTAAAAAGCTACACATCATTGCTCTTAGAAATAGAAGCACCCGTTTGGGGGTGGTGCTTCTAGTTTTAAAAACACTTATACAAAATTAAGCTTGAGAAACAAAAGCTCATTTTTAATAAGTTATGTCAAACATGTTCTATAAGTTTCGGGAGCGAATTAATATCTTATTTGGTGTCTTATCACGTGTCATGGATACTATTGACCTTATTTTTGACACATTAAACTAAAAAAAACTAAAAAACAGAAGGAGGCAGAATGTTTGTTAAGCGAGATGTTAATTAACGAGAGGTTGTGCTTGGCGTTTCATATCTTTGTACTGTAAGGGTTTGTTTGGTTACCCACTAAATAACATAGGAACTTAAATTCATGTGAATTGTAAAATGGGCATGTTGTTTGGTTGCCCCAATTCACATGAATTGGAAGTTCCCATGAATTCCAATTCCTCCATAATGGAGGAAGTGGCTTACCTAGGTCCCCCTAGGTAAGTTGGAATGCCTACATGAATTACACTTCCTCCATGACAACCAAACACTATTTACTAATTCACATGAATTCTAAAATCATGTGTTTTATGACTTCCTAGGCAATACAAATTCCCACATGCAACCAAACAACCCCTAAATAGTTTAAAATAGCGAGAAGTTAATTAACACATGTTCTTTCAAAAACACCATTATCTTATGAAGCAAGTTTTTTAATGACGCATCTTGTGAACTTAGAATATCTCGAGACGTTGGCAAACACTCCTTGGCTCCTTGCCATTTGATTAAGCGAGATCTTAATTAACACAAATCAGAAGGAGGCAGAATGTTTCGTTAATGGCATCTGGCACCTGTATCTTCTCGTTGTTTGAAATGTCGAGAAGTATCTGAAATAAGAAGAAAAAAAATACTCGCTCTCTAATATGTCAAAAAGTTGAGAAATCTTGAAAAAAAAAAATTAAAGTGATGACGTAGACTCATTCCTTGTAAATAGTTTGGAATGAGCTCCAGTTTTGTAAATATTTTGGTTTAGAACGTCATTTAAGACAAAAATTCTTTAGTAAATGGGCGTTAAAGATAAACAATGGGACAAGAAATGTGAGTTGGCACAAAGAATGGAAGAATTAATTTACTTTCTACGATCGAGGTAAAATTATGGTACCATATTGTGATCGCTCTAATAAGAATGTACTCTGGTTGAGAGTTTATCTTATACCCTAATCCGTGTCTCTTTTTTTTTCCATATATTGCCCTTGTGATCCTACCCGTCCCAGATGATCTAATCCAATTTTATCTATATCCAAAAAAATCCTCAAGTTTAAGGCCTACGTTTCTATATAACCGTGTCATAAATGGGAAGATTGGGAACTAATAAATCTCCTATACGATCCCTTGTGATTTATAAGTTCATTATTGTTTGGTGCTTGTCTATAAATCTATAAATAAATATAAATCCTTAGAGATTTTGGCTCTAACTAATAATCTCATTATCTGTCACGTAAATTTCAAAGGCATATTTTAAAATGCTTTAAATACTATCATGAATTATATAATATAATGCATTATTTTCCTCAATAAAAAGGTAAAGGATAATTACAATGGAGTTCGTCTTTCGAGACTTGGTGTTTTTCACACAATTCGTTCTTGTAGCAATCAATCTACATATGCATTTGGCAAGTAAGTCACAATTATCATGAATTTAAATAAAATATTAATTAGCTCTTGTTTATTTTTATATAATAAATTTGGGACTATGTTATTCTTCTTTTATTGGTTTTGCGGAATTAACCATTTTGGTCAAATTTCTAAAGTGTCTTTTACGTATAATTTAAAGGACCGCAAATTGGTAAGAAAAATATATTAAATTGATAAATACCCAAGCTTGAGGTATTGAAATACATGTTGGAAATATTTTGTGATTTAAGAATTAAATAAATGAATTTTTCTAACATTACATCCATGTCATATTGTCTATACTTCTAACCGAGTCTGAGTAACTTTTGATCAGAAATACTAATAACGTTATAGAGAATGGATCAATTAAGAACTTTATAAATGTGTTAATGCTCAATGTACTTGTAGGTGGGGAAATTGGAGTCAACTATGGGATGCTAGCAAATAATCTACCTTCACCAAAAGACGTTATAGGCCTATATAACCGAGAGAACATTAAACTCCTAAGGCTATTCGATCCGAACCCAGATGTCTTAAATGCCCTACGAGGTTCGGGCATTAAGGTCGTCCTCGGGGTAAGGAACGAAGACGTGCAACGCATCGCGACTGACAAAAATGCGGCCATAGAATGGGTCAAGACGAACGTAGCTACTTATGCCAAGGATGTTAATTTTGGTTGGATCGCGGTTGGGAACGAGATGGTCCCAGGACCCAATTCTGAACACCTACCCTCGGCTATGAATAACATCTTAAGCGGCTTAAATGCGGCCGCACTAACCGGGATCAAGGTCTCGACTGTGGTCAACTCTAAAGTCCTGGGAGTCTCATACCCTCCTTCAGCCAGTGACTTTACCAACGAAGCTAAAAGTCTAATGAATAACATCATTATATGGCTTCGAGGAACTAATAACCCGATTTTACTCAATGTGTACCCGTTTTTCGCTTATGCTTCGGACCCAAATCACATTCCCTTAGACTACGCTATGTTTAATGCACAACAACCCGTAATTGACGGGCCATACCACTATTCTAGTCTATTTGAAGCCATGGTAGACTCATTTTACGCAGCTCTAGAGAAAAACGGGTGGCCCGGAGCAACGGTGGTAGTGGCCGAGACAGGGTGGCCGAGTGCTGGCCAAGAGCCTTATACAAGCAAGGACCATGCATCGACATATAATCAAAGGCTTATATCAAAAATGAAACAAGTTGGGACACCAAGAAGGCCTTCAAATATATTGGATATTTTTATATTTGCAATGTTTAATGAAAATCAAAAGCCTGCAGGGGTTGAACAGAATTGGGGGATTCATTATCCTAACATGACCCCTGTTTATCCTTTAAACTTTTGAATGATGAATTTAGTTTATACTTTTTAATTTTATCTTAAGCAAAAATTATGTAAAAAAGCATGAACTTTACATCTAAAACTCCAATTAATTTGTCAAAAAAAATTATAAATTATATGAGACGATTTTAATTATAGGTTTATCCAACACTTTAGTTCTAATACGCTAGCATATATTTCGGTGGCACAAGCGACTTGTGACTTGTGAGACTTTCTCATAGAAAACGGAACAACGGTACATACATAAAAAATATAATTGTAAGTCTCATATGACGAGAAAGAATTATATTGGCCTTCTGATCCTACCGACTCCAAGTAGGCTTAAACCGAATGATTAAATAACCAAAAAGGTCCTTGAGATAAATTCATGCTTATTACTACTTCCGATTCTTTAGAATTGTCCCAATTTTTAATAAATATGAGGAGTATTTTAATCAAATAGCTGCAATTCTAAGGAATCGGATGGAGTAAAATCTTGTCATAAATGGGTAATAAATATGGTATACTTATCCCTTAATAATGTATAAAAAGCTCTAAATGGAAATAAACCCTTGAGATTTGGGTTCTATTTATAACCTGCCACTCTTATTTCAAAAGAACATACTTACTCTTCCATTAAAATGCTTTAAATACTTTCACAAATAGTTTCATATGATGCATTTTTCCTAAAAAAGTCCGGAGAGTTTTACTTAAAATGAATTTCGCCTTTTTCGACATCCTGTTTTTCATACAATTGGTTTTTGTAGCAATCAATCTACATGTGGATTTGGCAAGTAAGTAACTATTATGATCAATCCAAATCAATAAAGTATACACGGTATGTTTTGTAGATTTTTTTGTGTCAAATGAGGCGCAAGCCATTACAATGTAGCGGGAGGGGAAATGGAGCCCGTGACCATATATCTCAGTCTTAACCACTAGGCTAAAACTTCTTCGAATATGCTTTGAAGAAATGAAGCGTTACATGACAGAACACAAAGAACAAATTACTAGCATTTCGTAGTAATTCAAAATATGTTTTACGTTAGTTCTGGAGAAAATTAACTATTCATTTGAACTTTTGAATAAATGATCGAGAAGAAAACTTCTTTTTTTTTCGTTTTTACTTTATTTTTACCTTACTCCCTCCTATGAGTCTTATCTTTGAAACTGTAACAATGGCAGATTATATATATGAGAAATATTAAATAAAATGTTGCAATTCCGCTGAATAGGAGAGAGTACTTCATAACTAGCTTAGATAAAAATACCAAGAATAATATAAAGAAGGGCTCAATTAATAACTTTGTCGATGTGTGATACGAATTATAGGTGCGGAAATAGGTGTCAACTATGGGATGCAAGCAAATAATCTACCTTCAGCAAAAGACGTTATAAATCTCTATCAACAAAAGGACATCAAACTCGTAAGGCTATTTGAACCCAACCAAGAGGCCCTCCATTTCCTACGAGGTTCGGGCATTAAGGTCCTTCTCGGTGTGAGGAATGAAAACGTGGCACGCTTTGCAAGTGACATACCCGCGGCCATGGAATGGGTTAAAACAAACGTAGCCACTTATGCCTCGGATGTTAACTTTGGTTGGATTGCGGTTGGGAATGAAATTGTCCCAGGGCCCAATTCAAAATACTTACCCGCGGCCATGAATAACATCTTAAGTGGATTAACCGCGGTTGGACTAACCGGGATTAAGGTCTCGACCGTGGTTAGCGCTAGTGTCCTTGGAGTTTCTAATCCTCCTTCAGCTGGTGACTTTACCAACGAAGCTAAAAGTGTAATGAATACCATCATTAACTGGCTTCGGGGAACTAATAACCCGGCTCTACTAATCAATGTATACCCGTATTTCGCTTATGCTTCGGACCCAAATAACATCCCCTTAGACTATGCCTTGTGTTCTGCAGCAGAACCCAAAATTGATGGACCATACAAGTATAATTGTCTATTTGAAGCCATGGTGGACGCATTTTACGTGGCTCTTGAAAGAAACGGGTGGCCTGAAGCAACGGTGGTAGTGACCGAGACCGGGTGGCCGAGTGCCGGTCAAGAGCCCTATACAAGCAATGATAATGCACGCACATATAATCAAAGGATTATATCCAAATCGAAGCTAGTCGGAACGCCTCGAAGATCAACAACTTTGTTGGATGTCTTTATATTTGCAATGTTTAATGAAAATCAAAAGCCCGCAGGGGTTGAACAGAATTGGGGAATTTGTTATCCGGATATGAGCCCTGTTTATTCCCTGAATTTTTAAAAATAATTAATTCATTTATATTTTTATGCAAAAATTTCAATAAAATTGGAGAATTTTAAACAAAAAATAACTTTTTTAATAAAAATGGTTCGTCTGACCTATAATTATTGTTAAAAAACAAATTATTTCATTGCAATTAGTCATATTTAACTTTTGTTTTGAAGACTTTTATAAAAACCAACTTATATATATATAAGACCTTACAAAAACCAATTTATCATTATATACGTCATATATTTAATTTAATAGCACAAATTATAGAGTAAAATGGCCTTACACCGTGAGAAGGTCTTTTTCTGTAAAGAAAAAAAAACCATTTACTGATAATAGAAAAAGATCCGTCATTTCTTGTGTAGCAACATGCCAACATTCACACTACACACGATTTAGTATTACAAGCCTAAAGATGATATAAGCAAATGTGGACACAAATTATACATAATCTGTTTTTTATAGAATGACCATTTAATGAAGGCTCAATCCTTGTTAAGAAATTTGAACGTGTTAGAATTAGAGAAGGGAGAAAATATTTCATATCATTTGGAAAGCTTAATTATTCATTTCAATATGCAACATGAAGTTTATATAATACATAGTAGTGGGTTCTAGAAAACATAATAAATGCTAATATAATGAACTTTCTAGTACATGGAACATGACTCCTTAACACCCTCCCTCAAGTTGGAGCGTGTGGATTATAAACGCCCAACTTGCCAAGTAATGAAGTAAACTGGCGAACTCCTAATGCTTTCGTAAGTATATCAGCCAGTTGGCTAGAAGTATGAACATAAGAAGGAAGAATAGTGCCGCTTTGAATCTCGTCGCGTACAAAATGACAGTCAACTTCAATATGCTTGGTGCGTTCATGGAAGACGGGGTTACGAGCTATATGGAGAGCGGATTGACTATCACAATGGAGACGTGCCGGCTTCAAAATTGAAACTCCAAGAGAGGACAAAAACCCACGAAGCCACTTAAGCTCACAAGTAGTAGCTGCCATAGACCGATACTCGGCCTCAGCGGAAGAACGAGACACAGTACATTGCTTTTTAGTTTTCCAAGAAATAGGCGAGTTTCCCAAGAAAATAAAATAAGCAGTGAGTGAACGTCTTGTTAAGGGACAACTAGCCCAATCGGCGTCACAGTAGGCCGTTAAGCGTAGATCACAATTAGCGGGCAAAAGAAGACCTTGTCCTGGACAACCTTTTAAATAGCGAACAACCTTTAGTGCAGCAGTCCAATGCTCATATAAAGGTTTTTGCATGAATTGGGCCAAAATATGCACACTATATGATAACTCTGGCCGGGTAATAGTCAAATAGATCAAGCGTCCCACAAGACGTCTATATTTCTCGGGATCATCTAAGTCAGCCCCTTCTACTAATGCAAGCTTGTGATTTTGTTCAATTGGTACACTATCAGGTTTACAACCCATTAATCCAGCCTCTTTCAAAATGTCAAGTGCATACTTTCTTTGAGATAGAAATATACCAGTAGTATTTCGGGCAACTTCTAAACCCAGAAAATATTTCAACTTACCAAGGTCTTTCATATGAAAACAATGGCTGAGATAATTCTTGAAATGTTGAATTGTTGTTAAATTACTACCACCTATGACCAAGTCATCAACGTAAACAAGAATGTGAAGTGTCGCACCTGCTTTGGTATAGGAAAATAAAGAGTAATCGGATGTAGACTGGACAAAACCATAGGCTGTAAGGGCGGCAGATAACTTTGAAAACCAGCAGCGAGGCGCTTGTCGTAACCCATACAACGATTTCTTCAGACGACAAACTTTTCCCGGAGCATCTGTGTGAAAACCGAGGGGTAGCTTCATATACACCTCTTCGTCAAGGTCCCCATGGAGAAAGGCGTTATGTACATCCATTTGATGAAGCTCCCAATTCCGAGCAGCAGCAACGGCAAGAAAGGTCCTAACTGACACCATTTTTGCTGTAGGGGCAAAAGTTTCCGTAAAATCAATCCCTTCAACTTGACGATCTCCCCGAATTACCAGGCGAGCTTTATAACGTTCAATGGAACCATCAACCTTGTGCTTTATCTTATAAACCCATTTGTTTCCAATAGCCTTTTTACCTAGTGGCAAATCCACGATTTCCCAAGTTCCATTATCAACTAGAGCACGTATCTCTTGACTCATGGCTTCTTGCCATCTAGAGTCTTTCATAGCTTCATTAAAAGTCGCTGGCTCAATATCAGTGTCAACTGCAGCTAAGAAAGAACGGTGTTGTACAGAAAACTTGTGACAATCCACATAATGTGATAGAGGATAACGCGTACCTGAGGTCGATGATTGTGATGGGTGGCTGTCTGATGAAGGGCTAATAAGGGTTGTATTCGTGACATAAGTATTATTATCATACCTAGTCGACGGTATCTTGGGTCGCATTCCACGTCCCATTTGTTGATCAGAAGTACTTACATTCTCTGAGGAACCTGGTACACATTCCTCTTGTTCATTTCTTTCAACTTCATTAGTTACACGTTCATGATCATCACCAGCCAACTCCAATAAAGGTTCTTTACTCTGAGCACTATTTATACCATTCTCTTCATTCCTATCATGCTCCATATTTTCAGACACTACTTGTTCCACCAACTCATCGGCAACATGGTGCGTCTCTGACTCCAAACCATCAGACACAACAATATTCATATCATCATTATCATCATAGGTGCATGGAAGAGCTTCATGTGGCCTATCAACCACAACATCAGTATTTATGTTTCCCACATCGTTAGCAAAAGGAAAGACATGCTCGACAAATGATACATCACGAGAGACAAACCACTCTTTAGTCTCTAAATCATACAGTTGCCACCCTTTTTTGCCGAAAGGATAGCCGAGAAAAATACACCTGCGACTACGACTAGCAAATTTATCACCATCTCTACGATGGTGGCTTGCATAACAAAGGCACCCAAAATTTCGAATGTGATCATAGGATGGCCTCTTGTTAAGCAAAACTTCAAAAGGAGATTTCCCATTTAATAAAACACATGGAGTTCTATTAATCACATAGGCAGCAGTTAAAACACACTCACCCCAAAATTCAACCGGTAAATTCGCCTGGAACATTAAAGCTCGAGCAACATTTAAAATATGACGATGTTTACGTTCCACTCTCCCATTTTGTTGAGAGGTTCCAACACATGTTGTCTGATGTATTATGCCATTTTCTTCAAAATAACTCCTCAAACAAGTAAACTCTGTACCATTATCGGTTCTTACGATTTTCACAAGTTTATTGAATTGCCTTCTGATCATGGCAAAATAATTCTTGAGCAACCGAGGGACATCATGTTTACTCTTCACCAAATACACCCAAACTGATCTCGAAAAATCATCTACGACGGTCAAAAAATATGCGGCACCGCAAGAGGAACGAGTACGATAGTCACCCCACAAATCACAATGGATTAATTCAAATGGCTCGATGGCCTTAGTCTCACTAGTCGGAAAACTAGTACGGGTTTGCTTCGCACGAAAACATATATCACAAAATTTGACTCCCCCCTTGCCGCAATTTTCAGAAGTAATCATGAAGGGTAGCATTTCAATAACTTTATGTGATGGGTGTCCTAACCTCATGTGCCAGAGTTCTCGAGGCTGCGATTTCTTCATCACAAATGCCCGACCATGAACCAATTGACAAGTCAGGTAATATAGCCCTCCATCGAGCACACCCGATCCAATCAAAACCCTCGATACACCATCCTGTATAGCACAATGTTTGTTAGTAAATTGCACAGTACAATCTGTATCTCTAAGTAATTGAGAAATAGAGATAAGATTACAAGTAAGTTTGGGTATAAACAAGACATCCTTCAACTTCAACTTCTCATTAATATTAACCGTTCCTTTCTTAATTGCAAAAGTAACATCACCATTAGGCATTCCCACTGAAATTGGGTGTATATCATAAGAATCAATGAACAATTCAAAAGCATTTATTATGTTAGCATTTATTATGTTTTTGATTCAACTTCTCATATCTAGGTTTGGTTTTGTTTTTGTTTTGAATTTTTTTTTTTTTCAATTGATTTTGGGACCAAGCTCTGATACCATGTTAGAATTAGAGAAGGGAGAAAATATTTCATATCATTTGGAAAGCTTAATTATTCATTTCAATATGCAACATGAAGTTTATATAATATATAGTAGTGGGTTCTAGAAAACATAATAAATGCTAATATAATGAACTTTCTAGTACATGGAACATGACTCCTTAACAGAACGAAAAATCTTCTATCTCACTTATTCTTTTAGTTATATGGATGCAAAAAAAAAAAAAAAAATTAACAACGAATAAGAACGATAAGTTTAATAACAATTAGATCCGTCAAACATAAATCCAACATTTTAGAAAGTCGATTCCTACATACTCTGTACAAAGCATAAATTTTACATCTAAAACTCCAACTATCTGTCAATTTTTTTGATAATTTATAGGTTTATCCAACACTTTAGTTCAATGCGAAATGCGCTTGCATATATTTCGGTAGCGCATGTCACTTATGAGAATTTCTCATAGAAAACGGAACAACGATACATATACATAAAGATATATTAGTAAGTCTTGTATGACGAGAAAGAATTATACCGAGCGTGTGATCCTATCGACTTCAAATAGACTTAACCGAATGATTTATAACCAAAAAGGTCCATACTTATCTTATTTATGAAAAATATCTTACATCCTTGAGATAAACTCATGCCTATTGCTACTTCTGATTCTTTAGAATTGCCCCAAATTTTAATATTTATTACGAGTATTTTAATCAAATGGCTGCAATCGTAGGAATTGGATTGAGTATAATCATGTCATCAATTAGAATTAAATATTTTATACTATCCCTTAATAATACATAAAAGCTCAAAATGATGATAAATATTGGAGATTTGGGAGCTATTAATAACCTTTAAATACACGAGTACTACGTACTAAAATCCTTTAAATACTTTCAAAAATAGTTTTATATGATGCATTTTTAATACAAAATTTGGAGAGTTATACTTAAAATGAAGTTCTCCTTTTTCGACATCTTGTTTTTCATACAATTGGCTATTGTAGCCATCAATCTACATGTGGATTTGGCAAGTAAGTAAGTAGTATGATCAATCTAAATTAATAAAGTGTACACGGTATATTTGTCGAGTTTATTTTTTTGTTCAAATGAGGAGCAAGCCATTATAATGTAGGGGGGTGGGGAAATCGAACTCGTTACCTTATACCTTGGTCTTAACTCTGAATCACTAGGCTAAGACCTCTTTGATATGTTTTGTAGAAATGAAGAGTTACAGTACTACTTGTATTTTGTAGTAATTTAACCTATATTTTACGTTAGTTTCAAAGAAAACGTACTCCTCATTTGAATTTTTAAAATATATGATCGAGAAAATAATTTGTTTTTTTTTATCTGTTTTACTTCTTTTTTTCCTACATTACTCCCTCCTATGAATGTTACAATTCCACATAATATGAGAGAGTACTTCATAACCCGCTTAGATAAAAAAAAAATACCAAGTAATATAAAGAAGGGCTCAATTAATAACTTTGTCGATGTGTGATTCGAATTATAGGTGCGGAAATTGGCGTCAACTATGGGATGGTAGCAAATAATCTACCTTCACCAAAAGACGTTATAAATCTCTATCAACAAAAGGGCATCAAACTCCTAAGGCTATTTGAACCCAACCAAGAGGCCCTCGATGCCCTACGAGGTTCGGGCATTAAGGTCGTCCTCGGGGTGAGGAATGAAGATGTGGCACGCTTTGCAAGTGACTTACCCGCGGCCACAGAATGGGTCAAAACAAACGTAGCCGCTTATGCCTCGGATGTTACCTTTGGTTGGATTGCGGTAGGGAATGAAATGGTCCCAGGGCCCAATTCAGAATCCTTACCCGCGGCCATGAACAACATCTTAAGTGGACTGACCTCGGTTGGACTAACCGGGATTAAGGTCTCGACCGTGGTTAGCGCTAATGTCCTGGGAGTTTCTTATCCTCCTTCAGCTGGTGACTTTACCGACGAAGCTAAAAGTCTAATGAATAACATCATTACATCGCTTCGCGGAACTGACAACCCGGCTCTACTAATCAATGTATACCCGTATTTCGCTTATGCTTCGGACCCAAATAATATCCCTTTAGACTATGCTTTGTGTTATACAGGAAAACCCATAATTGATGGACAATACAAGTATAATTGTCTATTTGAAGCCATGGTAGACGCATTTTACGCAGCACTTGAGAAAAACGGGTGGCCTGATGCAACGCTGGTAGTGAGCGAGACCGGGTGGCCGACTGCCGGTCAAGAGCCTTATACAAGCAAGGATAATGCACGCATATATAATCAAAGGCTTATAGTTAAATCGAAGCTAGTCGGAACACCTCGAAGGCCTTCAACCTTATTGGATGTCTTTATCTTTGCAATGTTTAATGAAAATCAAAAAGCTGCAGGGGTTGAACAGAATTGGGGAATTTGTTATCCGGATATGTCCCCTGTTTATCCCCTTACTTTTTAAAATGATTAATTTGTGTATACTTTTATGCAAAAATTTCAATAAAATTGTAGGATTTAATAAAAAATAAATCTTATTGCATAGGTTAATTTAAATTTGGAAATGCCGAAATTGATAACAATTAGACCTGTCAAACGATGAACCGATTTATTGAAAAGTCGATTCATACAAAGATTACAAACTCGAAGATTTGCAACTTGACTACGAAATTCTAACTCAAAATTCAAACAATCTCCGCAAAAATTATTAACTAAACATTCTTCTATATCGTCGTTAAGTGAAGAGCATTTCATAAACTTGGGTCGTATTTGGGTAATGAAGTCCCCAATGTTGTCCAACTCCTGGCGATCTTTTATTTTCATTAAACATAGAAAATATGAAGATATCCAAAGCATCGTCGATTCTCCTTGGTGTGCCAAACCCAGTCGTCTTCATATCGACAAGTCCTTGATTAAACTTCCGGGCGTTGTCCTTGCTTGTATGAGGCTCATTACCGGCACTAGGCCACCCGGTCTCGGAAACAACCAATTTTATTTTGGACCCACCATTTTTTTCAAGAGCGACATAAAATGTATCGACCATGGCTTCAAATAGGCTCCTGTACTCATATTTCCCATCAAATACTATAGTTTGAGACGCATCAAAAATAGCGTAATTTAAGGGTATTTTACCCATGTTCGAAATATAAGTCCCATACGCGTCCACATTGATCATAAGTGGGTTGTTAGTACCTTGAAGCCATACAATGATCCCGTTCATGAAACCCTTTGATTCATTGGTGAAGTCCCCTGTTGAAGGACGAGAAATGGGTCCGAGAACTTTGGAACTCACGGTGGTCGTGATCTTTATATTGGTTAGAGCAGCCGCGTTTAGGCCACTCAAAATGTTATTCATGGCTACTGGGAGGAGTTCAGCGCTAGGCCCCGGGATCATGTCATTGCCTACAACTATCCAACCAAAGTTAACTTCCGCGGCATATGGGGCTATGTTGTTTTTCACCCAATCTATGGCCGCGTTCACATCTTTTGCAATGTTGGGTACGTCTTCGTTTTTCACTCCAACCGCCACCTTAAGGCCCTCGACCCTTAGGGAGTCAATTACGTCGGAGTGTGGTTCTAATAACCTCATGAGCGGGATTCTCTCACTTTCGTACAGGGCTATGACGTCGTCTGGGCTTGGAAGATTATCTCCTTGCATACCATAAACAGCACCCATATCTGCACCTGTAATTAGTGGCGGAGGCATAATTTCAAATTAGAATGTTGAAAACATAGATGGAATAATTTAAATTTAGAAAAAAAAAAAAAAAAAGTAATCCAATAGAGTAACCCATGGCCTAGGTGACGATAGTATATCTTCTCCTAAGCCGCTCGCTCAATAATAAATTATGATATCTCATGAGAATATGTCGTTAATCATACCATATTTAGGTTATTAACGTGTGAAAAACCGAACTTAAGTTAATCAAAGAAAATTATGAATGATTCAATGTAGGGACTTACCTACAACATGAAGATGTATATGGAATGCGATGAGGGCCAACTGCATGAAAACAATCATGTTTCGAAAGATGAATTTCATCGTTGAAATCGGAATTTAAACTTGAGTTTCTACTATAATAAGAGAAGGTTTAACAAGTTAACGAAGAATAAACGAGTATATATACTACTTTTACACACTACGTTATGGAAAATATAAGAAAATCTAAGGTTTATGGAAATTACAAGATTAGGAAAGTGTACAATCTGTACATACACAATATTGGTCAAATTAATATATTTACGAAGATATGGTAACATTTCCAATATCTAGTATACTACTGTAGTATTTTTGCCCGTGTGATGCACGGTTACAAGTTAATTTGCGATTCAATAAACTTTTTACGATATAAATTTAGAGTAGGTCTATGCATGCAGTGGCGGATCCATGTGGGGTCCCGGGGGGTCACGTGCCACCCCCTTTTCCAAAAAAAAAAAAATTGATGTTTGCTATTTGCGTCATAGTTTAAAAATAAGAATATTTAAACATTGGTGTAACAAGTAATCAGGTAATAGTTAGTGGTCCAGTGGTATGAGACTTCAATTAGACTTTGGTGACCCAGGTTCGTTTTTTTGTACATGTAATGACTATTAGGGTATGTTCCAAAGAGGTTTAAACCTAAAAGTTGTATTAATGAAAATTTAATATTTTAACCACTTTGACTTTAAAGTCTACTACATAATAAGTAAATAAAAAAATTTAAAACTACTATAGTATATTTCAAGAGCCATTAATTTGTATTGTGATTTTTTAAAAAGTATAAACAATTTTAATGACTCATTAAGTATTGATCGAGATTGACATTTTTTCTATTAAAACTATACTACTCCCACAACCCTTCAATTTTACTAAAGAATATTGCGAAATTAAATAGTTATTTGAATGACATTTGAAACTATATCAATTTGTGTTGTATGTTATTTAATTGTCGGCAATTTTAATCAAGAGATACCAAATGAAGATGGATATTTTAAAAATACACCATCGAAAAATTGCAATATTTGTTTTCCTCACATAATTTTTTTCCCTCATGTGTACAATACATAGTAGTGTAAAAAGAAATAGCTTTTGGTCGTCTATATATATTTTAAATGGATTAAAAAAGGTGGTCGAGCTCTTAAAAGAGAATACAATTCAATAAGCGCAAAAAACTGGTAAAAAGAATTTGTGCCCCCCAGCCTGCAAATCCTAGGTCCGCCACTGTATGCATGTGTTGAATGTGTTACGTTGGATTTTTTTTTTCTTGATATATGTTTACTTTTAAATTTATATAATATTTCCCTATTTCGTATAGTAGTTTTACATTAGTATTAGTTCGTTCTAAACATCTGATATTTTTTAAATAAAATTACCTCCTCTTTATTAATTTCTCTCATTAATACTAATAAGGCTGTTAATGTACGATATAATACCATATTGCCATATACCTCAACAAAATGAACTTCTTTTGTACCAAAAACAATTAAAATGAGATTATTTGTGATGTTATATGTTTTATTACTTGTGAGTGACTACTATGTGGCTAAATGACCAAATTGGAAAGAAAAAAAAATTAAGGTTTAGTGTCAGATGGGTAAAAAAAATTACAAATTCTCATTAAGACGGGGCGACCCCTTAAGACGGATCGCACCGTCTTAAATGAGAGCTGCTGAAAAAAGAATTCAATGTGACAAATTGGTAAAAAAAAAGTGAGAGATAGCCGCCAAACTGGTAAAAAAAAAAAACAATTCCAAAAATAATTTGCGAAAAAAGAAGAATACGATGATTATCAATAATTTTTGCTAAATTGTTTTAACTAACTATAGGTTCAACTATTTGTTGCTCAGTAGGTCTTGCTTAAGACGGGTCGGATCTTACAACGAGTATTTTGTGGGAGGAAATGGGTAGAGGGGACAAGGTGGGCTCCCCTCATGTGCTCTCCACTCACCCTTAATGGGTATTTTGTGAGAGAATATGGTATCCGTCTTAAGCTTAAGACGGATACCTCCGTCTGAAATAAGAATTTGTGTTTGTTGTTTTAACTTATCTATGGATTTGTCTTCTCATAAAGAGGGCATAAATTCAAAATTCGTAAAGGACCTAACAATATTAATGGAATCGACTATGAAACAAGCGTAGCCACTTATGTCACGAAAGATTAACTTTGATTGGCTCGCGGGTCACGCCTCATAGTAGGCAACAAAATAGTCGTGAGGACTCAATGGCAGGGGCGTCTAAGGCCCCGGGCAACCACGGGCAGTGAAACCGGGCCTCCGGTTTTGGCCACCGAATTTACAAGCTTTATTGATAAAATTTAATACAAACCTCAACGTATAATATATTTGTACATTTATATTTGGGGCCTCATTTTTGTATGGTGCACCGGGCCTCCCTTTATTTTAAGACTCCCCGGCTCAGTGGTGAATTACCCATGGGCCATGGCCATAAACTACATCTTCAGTGGCATAAATGTCTCGAAGAATCGTTTCAACCAAAAACCTTAACAGTTGAGAAAAGAGGTATAAGTGTGCCTCTCAATCGCAATCGCACTCAAAGAAGCACAACGTGACACAATTCCATAATATCCGAGTGAGTAAAAAGTACAACAATACTAACAAAGCCGAAAACACAGTTAATTTCCAGACAGCATTGTTGGTTATAACCAATGATATATTACAAGCATTTACATAAACTAAGTTACTTCGTTCACGTCAAAGAAATTGCAGATTCAAGAACTTCACAAGAAAATCAAAGCAAGAATTTACTCCAAATGCGAGGTCCAATAGATCAGTCCACTGCCAGAAACAAGAGACAAGTTAGGAGCAATCGGGCAAGTGAATCTAATATTGTTGATCACAGCAAAAAAAATCTGTCACGAGGAAATGATACATGAGAATAGTGGTTTTCACTCCACAGAATTAGAAGTTGGTAATTTATGTGGTCATTTATTCTTCTCCTACCCAGTTCCTGTAAAATTACCTAATCAATGACTTCAACAAAGTCACTCCAAAGTCCAATCCCCATAATCTTATATCAAGCATTCCCTCATAGAGTTATAAAGTACGGAGTGCGAGTCATTTACCATATTTTTGATCTAAACACTTCCTTTATGTTTGACGAACTCGAATCATTTACATCCCACCTTACGGCCTTGTTTGGATACAAAAATAGGAGGGAAAGGGAGGGAAGGGAAAGGGAGGGACAGGAAGGGGAGGGAGGATGGAGGATGTGATTTTCCGTCCAAATCTTTCATTTGTTGGAGGGGAAGTAATGTGGCTTGGGGGAGGGAAATGGAGGGATCCAATTTCCCTTCCCCTCCGAATCCCTCCATCTCTATTATGCTAACAAAGCAAATGATTTCTCATCCTCCAAATCCCCCACTCAAACCCTAAGATTATTAATTGACCAGAATAATTTTCTCCACAGAAAAACGGAAAACATTCAATCTTAACCGGAAATGTTTCGCTTCTCAAGATAAAGGCAGGATAACATGAACCAGATAAAAAACCAATTAGTTGCATAAAAGATTAGATCCACTTTCAAGAGAAGCACATGAGGATACTTTTTACGAGAAACTACTATAGTACAGACTACAGACACGGACTTGAAATAAACAAAAGATAACAAAAATTAGGGGCCTTCTAAAGAAAGTCCAACCTGATTAGTACAAACACGCACTGCAGGACACCGGCAACCCCGGTCCAAGTTGAAGGACCAGAAGGCACAAGGGCATCTTGTATCAGCAGCCCAACTGACGCGGCAAGAGAAACAAAGGCGACAACATAAGCAATAAATAGCCACAGCTTCAGTCTGTAAGATCAGTAGCAACAATCACATTTCAGCATACTATAACACAGTATAACAGAAAACTCTCAACTCCGCTCTTTTAAAAGAGTGTGCCCGATTTGAGTCCGGAGTTCAAGCTAATAGTACAGAGTAGTACAGTACTATGTGGTACGGAGTTCTTTTCATGACTTTGTCGAGATATCTCGAGTCTATATCATACAGTCGATCTCAAGCTAAGCCAAGCGTTAATCAATGTGTCAATCGGCGACTATGTTACTCTGACACGACACAACACTTCATTTAAGACCAAAAGTTGAAAATTTTGCGGAAAATAACTGTATCAGACACTTGCAGCCGAGTCGGAGTAACATAGATCAGCGGATATCAAATACACACAACAACTGATCAAATCAAACCCCAAACAATACTAAATCATCAACGTCAAAGCTCATTAAAACATAATATGATCAATCAAAACATAATTACACAAAAAATTAAACCCCGATCATATGAGTAAACCCTAAATCTAGCTAAAAATCAAACGCACAAAATCAAAAATTACAGAAATAATAAATCAGAGTATTATAAACGAACCTCCATTCACCTTCATCGTAAGGAGAATAATCAATGTCCTCTTTACGAACACAATTGAACATCAACGCAGCTAACGACGCAAAAATCCCTAAAAATTATCACAATTGACAAAACCCTAGATTATGAAATTCATCAATAAATCATGAATTCAAAGAGGAGAGAGAAAGAGGGGCAAAATTGTAAAAAGTACCGGGAAGGTAGTGGAGGAAGGAAATAGTGACGGCGCTACATACGACGGCGTCGACCCAAAACCACCAACCGGCTCCGAATACTGCTCCGGATATACCAGGTCCGAATATCGCCAACAATTCGGATATTTCCATTTTAGTGTTTTCTCTTTGTATTGTAATTGTTGTTGTCAACTCAAGTTATTATTGTTGTGTTTAGTCCAACCTTTTAGTTTTTGTGCTATAGTGGTTGCTTTTTTTTTAATCATTTTTTTATATATAAATTGTTTTTATTTTTTTTATTTTTTTTGTAAAAAGAGAAGAACAAGAGTTGGCACCTATTTTTAATGGAATTGCTATTTTATTGTGGTCGAGTCATCGAGTGGCGTAATTATAAACATCTAGAAGGCGGAATTCTACGTATTAAGTTTGTTTTGTCGAATACTGAAAATTGAATTTTGAAAATATATTCAATTATTTATGAGTCGGGTTTCACCATTTGAAGGAATAAAAATCTCAAGAGATTTTTCAACAATTCTACAATTCTAAAACATGATCACGAACGATAATAAAGGCAATAAAGGCTTATTTGAATCACGATGTCTTGTTAAAGTCTAGATCATTGGTACTCCGTAGCAATTTCGAAGTTGTGTGTTACTAGAGTCCTAGTCCTTGTTTCACATTCGTCCGCCTAAGGTGTGATCGAGCATGTTATAAACAAACCTCTATTCTCGTCTGAAACCATCAGACGGGATTTTCTAACCATTTTACAGTTAAATGTGAGCACTTTTGGAAAACAAGTTGCCATAAATTGGAACGGTGATTGTATCATTGTGTTTACACTTTACCATAAAGTGGTCACAAAACTCTGTCTGAAGCTTCAGATGGAAAGCAGTCGTCTGAAACAAGAATTTTACAAGAATTTTGCAATCCTTAGCAGCTTCTGGCATACAAATGAGAATGGTCCAGCACTCCAGCACATACTGTGCCCATTTACAAATATCATAGGTGTAGCTTACTAGCTGCTGGAGGTAGTATTGACTATAGACCCTTGTTCAGTCGACTGTGATATCATAAACCAACAATCAAAAGGAAAAAAAAAGGCACAATCTTGCAAATAGGTCTTCCAAATAAAAGAAAACTATTCTGGAAAAAAAAAAAAACCGACAACACAAATTAGTAAGCAAGGGAGATGAAAGAATGGGCACTGAGAGGCTAAATACAGTTAAGGTAACATCAGTCCGAAAGCTCTACTAATTTAATTCTTGTATTGAGCTGATGTACTAGTGATTACATTGAGGAGACTCTATAGGGATATATACACTAAACTTTACAAAGCATTAGCAACAAGTGATCCCTTCCAACAATTTGCTTACAATTACAAGGCAAGCCCCACGGATAGATTTTTGTCATCAAGGAGAAAGGGCATAAGCATTTCAGGCTTTTCTAGACCACTGTACAATTGCTCTGAGAATGAATGTACAACAAATGACACCCAAAATTTCTCTATTTCAATTCGAATCCCGAGTCAACTGAAAAAATTCCAAACCTCCATTAAGGCATCTAATAAACGCTGGAAGCATCATGTTTACCACGGTAGGTGTCAACGTAGGTGTCGGCCACAGACCCACAGATAGTGTTATCTTTGCTCCTACCCATCGTCGTCGTCCTTGTCAGCAGAATCATGGCCAGCTTCCTTGTCATCGGAGAGGGAGTCAAGAGGAACATAAAAGTATCCCTTTGGTAACCGACGATTCCGCAATGATGCTTGATCAGATGTCATTAACATCTCTTTTCCGAATGAGTCAGTGTTCTGCAAACCAGACAGCTGAATGGTCAATAGGTCGAAAACATGTTTTCGGGTATTTTCTACAAGGGTTCACACAACAGCAGCTAATTGCAAATAAGATCAAGATTATTCAATCATGCCTCTTGATTTGTTTTCAAACAGTTTTAATATATCATCACACAGAAACCAATATGACATACAACAGCAACAACATTACCCCTTGCTTAAGGAGAAAAACATTATCTTAGCGCCTCAAGAGCTCCTGCAAGAGACGGGGGGTCGAATGTAAGCAACCCCATGATTTATTTTTCAAGATTACCTAAAATGAAGATTGCAGAAAGGATACAAACAAATTACAGCAACTTCACAATAAAGGAAGCTTTTAGTGAGCCATTTTGATTTATTCCATCATAATCCAAAACCAAAGTTTAGTGAGACTTTGGCTCAATTGGAAATGGAAATAAAACATGCAATATCGTCTTAATTCACTCCTTTATCACACAAGATAATCATATGGTCAAAGCTGCAAATGTTATAGTTTATTACCCTGAATGGAATAGTACAGGCATTCTTCTGAGTTGTTTTCATTAAGAGTGTTTCATCTGTTTTGGAGAAAGATGAAGCATTGAGCCGCTACTACTACTTGGAAGTAGAGACGATACCTTTCTTGATTTTACCATCTTCTCCCCACTCTGTGAAATATTCCTACGAGTTGTAGTTGCTCTAGCTGGTATTTGCTTCCCAGCAAACGGTGTCCTCTCTGTGGGCTTTGGAGTAGAAATACGTTGTGATGTAGAACCATCATCTGTCTTTTGATCATGATCTATGGATGGTGGAAGCCTAATGCAACGTTTGGATGATAAAGCACTGTCAACAGTGACGTCATCAGATTTCTGCATTGCTTCACTGCAAGACCTAGAATTCCCCTTCAGAGAAGTCGTGGCAGACTCTGAGCTGCCTTCCGGTGGCAAGAAGGGACGGCGGGCAAGCATGGAAAGAGGTAAAGAGTCTCGTCTTGAAGCAAGAATGTCATAATTGCACAGAACCAATTCTCGCTGCATTCACAGGCAGTTTAGTCAGAAGGAACAGTACTTGAAGCAGTGCTTGGAAATAGCATGTTGTATAACATACTCGACGACACACGCACAAGCATGCACAACAGCACAGGACACTTTGACCAGTAAGCAATAAAAGCTTTTGCAGTTTGCTTATCAGCTCGATATTCAAACATGCTCTTCTGAAAATCTAGTGTACGAGATGACAGATCAAGAAGCCATAACAGCACAAGACACTTTGACCAGTAAGCAAAAGTGATCTCTAAAAAGGATTAAAAGAAAGAATGTAACAACACCACAGTGTACAAATCTATGTCACTCTCTCTCCAATTCATTGAAATTGCGACATTCTGAGAAAAATGTGAATTAAATAAATAAACTAATAAATAGGAGGGAGTATTGGTTTTTCGGTGTCATAGAAGGCATGAAGTCAGTTCAATAAAAGGGAAGGGGGATTCAAACCTGACTAACTAGTACTGTAGACTGTAGTACCTCGAGAACTCAACCTTAAATACTAAGATACTACCTATGCCATGTTATGATCATACCGTTATTAAGACTCAGAAATAGCCAATGCCACTCTAAAACAGCAATAAATAAAGAATTGAATGAGAAAATATCATATTCAAGAAAACAAGCCAGGCCAAAACATTGGTCATGCATATGCTTGAGGCCACAGGTCCTGAAGTTACCTTCAACTTTTCACGTTTGACGATCCTCTCGCAAAGAAGCCGTAATTTCTCGAGCTCAACCTGAACACAGTTTACATAGCAACACTATTAGGTTGATATCATATGGATAAGAAAGGAAGATGGGTTCTCTAAAGGTCAACCATCTCGACAACATATGTATAAAATTGAAAAAATATTGAAAAAAATCAAAAAAAAAAACTCGAGGTTCAGAAGTCAAACCAAATAACACCAAAAGTGAGAAATGGGTAAGAAACATTTCAAACAATTTAGTCTAGCGACAAATTAACAGCTATTTAGCAGAACTGGGATACACAGACTAAACTTGCTCTGTACCATCGCATCATGATGACAGACAAAACTTTAATAAAACATCCAACGATATCAGGAATGACAGTATTATAAATGTTGCTCATGTTTCAACTCACCCGATGTTGTTTAACAACTTTCAAGTCTTCAGCACCATGCTTCTGAGTGTCAGCCTAATCATCAAAAAACGAATACCAGTCATGACAAGATAGAGCAGCAGAGTTTTTAAAATGGAGCTATAGAAAAAAGGAACAATCCTGACTTACTTTTACTTTTTGGTCCGAGCTGTGCTTGCAGCAATAAGCTTTGTGTTGCATCTTACCACCACCAATGTATTTGGTATACATATAATAGCCAGCAGATCTACCACAAGAGGGATGGAATGTAGCCTGGCAATTGCCATAATTGCACTGCAACCAACAGCGAGATGAAGTCAGTGATATGCTCCATCAGCATAACATAGAACATTCAACAGACAAAAGATAGACGAGTACCTTTATGCACGCACCAAATCTACGATTGCACACAGAACAAATGTCATTGCCTTTGACCACTGTCTCCTGGCATCAAAAAGGAATTGTGAACTTGACAGAAGTACTTGTAGCAAAAATGGAACTAAGTAATATTGAAGCTGGAAATTGGAAAAAAAATAAGCAAGTTAAAAGACAAACCATTCCTTCAACAGGAGACACCTGTCCTCTTCGAAAGGTTGAATCAAACACCCACTACACAATCGAAAAGATCAGACTGCTTTAGCAGGCCTTGAGATTTAAAAAAAAAAGTGAACACATCACAACTTTGATATAACTTTCACCTCAGCACAAATTGCATGTATCCATTGACCGGTACTGGACTTCCTAAAGGCACCATTTGAAGCACCACACAGTCCACATTCTGCAATGGGATAAGGCTTCTCTAAGGTAGTCCTTGAAGCCTTAGTTGAAGACGATTCTTCACACAGTTCGCAGTACCAAGGACCTGAAGATTCCTTCACACTACGGTAGCAGTTCATATGAACAGCAACCTTAAAAAAACAAATGCATAGTGAGATGCCACGTGAACTTTTAATGAAACACGAAATACCAGTAACATTTTAAATATAATTTAACAATACCTTGCAACTCAAACAGATAAGTATAGGATTCAATAAACTTTCAGTACGTCTACATATGTCGCATGATTTAAAATGTTCCTTCGGCGACCCTGGACTGTACTGAAACATATCAGAGTATCCATCTGAAATGGCCTTGGGAACATCAAAGCTTGAGTAGAACTCTTTGGGACGAGGAACTGGCAGCAACGATAACCCGTCTCGAATTCCAGAGACCTCCATCTTCAACGGATTCTGGGAAAATGGTCAAATATTGATATTAAGTAAAAAAGGTACTATACATTAACAAGGATCTTGCGCTATCAGAAGAGTAATAGAAAAATGAATCAGAATTCACGAGTTCTGACCTCTTGCTGTGAAGATTCATCAACAGTGTCTTTCCTCAATGAGGAAACCCTAGACGAAGAAGCAGCGGCTGCAGTGGCAGCAGCAAGTACAGCCTGGGCTTCCTTATGCCTTCTTTCTTTTCTGCTCTGTTTCCTTGCTTCTTTAAGCTCGTAAATATATTGGTTCACGAGGACATCATCCCATCTTCGCTTCCGCACTGCATCTATCTCATCGGGAAGACCCCTGACAACCTTACGAACCAGCTGATCTGCAAAAATTATTATTCAACTAATTTTAATGTGAAATTCAAGGCTAAAAAAAGAAGGTTAACAAACAAAGACTCCATATTTGGGAAATGCACCAATTGATCTAGACAGACCAATCCAAGTTCAATAAAATAATGAGTTGATGAAATGAACAAACATATTGAGAAAGCATTGACCTGCACGATGTTTTAAAGCAACAGCATTGCATAACAGCCGCTGCTGAGAAAAGATGATCTCCCCTTCTACTTCATTCTCCGGGGATAAATCCAGAATCCCCATCTTTTTGGCTATTTGTGGGTCCCCTAGTTTCACCTCATTTCTTTGTTCACCCTTGTCAACATTATCACCAGTGGTTTGGGATTGATCCACGGCAGATAACTCAATTTCTGTCCAGACTGGATCAATCAATTGTAAAATTAGGTAATTACAGATGGTCACCTTGGGAAAAAAATCGCAATACAACATTCATTAGGAAACTACCATTATACTGCGTCTTCTTAACAAGCAAGCATCGCACTTCCTCTAATTTTTTCTCGATGTAAGGATGCACAAAAGAATCTGATCCAGGTTTAAAGTCTCTGCATAACAAGAAAAAAAATTAAGTTCTTACTCCAACACTCCCTCTTTTTCCATAATATCTTCAACTTTAAAAATGGGAACCTACTTAAGGAAAGTAAAAAGCAACATAAAAGTAGAGATTAGAGAAATTATGTGAAGCAGAAGAAATTAAAGAAATGAACCATAAAAAAATGTAGAAGAATCGAAGAAAAGGGGGGAGTAATACATCTTCACTGAGTTTGAGAAAATCGTAAAAATAAGCTTAGCTAAGCATAATAGATCAGACATGTACCCGTCACAATAGCCAGCTGTATTTATAGAAGGAGGTTCCTGGTCCAAGTTCAACGCAAAAGTCTTTCTGGGAAGAGTAACCTCCTCTGCTACATTGCTATCGACATTACAAGGGCTGGGTGATTTGACTAATATACCTGACCAACAAATGTAAATTGCTATGAGACTATGAGAGTAACAAAAAAAAAAGAATTTTACTCTAAAAAGTCTGTCATCATCTCAGATAACTGTAAGCAAATCAAAAGTTTGTTTAGATGCTGATATCAGCCACTAAATTTGTAACCAGGATGAAAAGATCGAGAATTTCTTTACTTTAAACGAAAGAATGAAGGGAAACACCGAGTGACGCCACACATCTCAATGCTAACACTAATAGGTCAGCACATGGAAGACAACACAAAAAACAATCAAATAGAATATCAATGCATCTACACAAGTCAGCACATGCGTTGAATGTTATAAACTGAGAAAAAAATACTCTAACAAGCCTATGTCGGAACTTTGACAGGTGAAGGCTCTACTGGCAGGTACAATTTACAAGTTATCAACGCCATTCCTGGCAGATGTCTTCAATCATTCATCAAATTAGCTTACTGTACCGTACAAAGACAACTTTTTTTTAGAAATGTCCTTCATCACAATTCACAACTGATTAGACATCCACATAATAATCTTGAGTAAATTTGCTTCCAAGAAAAGAGGGGAAAAATCATAACTCTTGCCACTAAATACAAGTAAACAACACATGCAAACATGTGCAGATTCTTGACAGCTTTGACATGTCAAAACGAAATTGATAAAAGCCAAAAGAATTACTTTCAGATACGGGCAAATGTTCGTTAACTGGATGCTCAAATCCATTGGTCTCAACCACAATCTGCACCAAAAACAGCTTAGTTACAATGTAATTTTCAGTCAGCTACCTTAGCAGACACACAGGACTGCTACTACTCGAAGGTAGAGAGACAAGTGCATAATAAAAAAGAATATGCAGAAAACTAAAAAAATAAATAAAACAATTGTCAAGCAATCACCTTTTCCATGCCATCAGAAATTGCATCTTTGCTTGATTGATCATGGTCTCCATTAACCTGTTCTTGTTCTGTCTCCTCCTTGATTGAAGTATCATTCACAGGTGGCTTATCATTCCAAAGGGGTATAACTTTATCCTCTTTCACAATGTTTCCAACGGTTCTTCTCCTTTGTGGAACTGACTTAACAGGAACAACATCAGGCACATCCAAGTCCATTACAACATTTCCATCAGAATGATCGTCGCAAACTAATTCAGCCTTTGGAGGCAGCAGCCGTCTAACTTTAGCTCTCAAATCCTTATCAGATGTATTCATGTAAGCATGGTCTGTAAGCCACTTAAGAACCTTGCAAGACATCTCTGGGCCCAGGTGATTGCTCTGTAGCATCAATTTAACGGTCATTAACAAACATGAACTACAGGTTTTCTAGCTGATTCATACAGAAGAATCAAAAACAATGAACTCAATATTACAGCGAGTTTGGTTGCCAGGGAATCCTCAGTGGTGCTGATTTCAGAAGCAATTTGCTCAAGGCTAACTTTTCCACGGTCCAAAAGCTGTAAACAGGAAAGTAACTCATTGTAGCAGCAATCCTTCACCCATAAAAATCCAAACATGACATAGGTGGAAAAAAAAAAGTAATACTGGTGACAAGCACCTTCTTTAAAACCGCACCAAGATCAACATATTGAATTTTATCCGGAAACAACTTCTGTCCAGGAGGCTTCACCTCACGTAACCCTTGAAGATCACCTGATCCTGAGTTAAGCTCTGTGTTTGACTTAATCCCATTTTGCATCACATCTTGTGACACATGTTCTGCTGAAGAAATGCTATTAGCATCTGCTGCTTCTACATAGGAAATTACTTTGTCTCCATTCTTACAGCCAATTTTCAGCTTCTTAATTTTATTTCCTTGTTGAACAGAATCACTGCTAAAAGCATCGGTATGTTCATTCTTCTCCATGGTGCCAATGCCAGAACCACAATTATCCCCAGAATGCTTGCCACAGAATGCCCGAAGTTCAATCTGCAAATCATAAAAAATTTAAGCCATTTCAGGACAAACTCGTTTGGCTAATTCTATATACAAATAAACTTTGAAGAGACGGTCTCTCACTAGGTTATTGAGAAAGGACACTTTCCTTACCCCTTTAAGGGTTTTCTTTCCCCTTCTATTCTTGATCGTGACCCAAAGTGACTTTAATTTCGTACCTATTTTCATAATAAGCGTACCTATTAAATCTTTAAATTGATTAATACATGTTTTCTTGCATGCGGTGCCATTTTTATGTTATACTGTAAAATGGTCTCATAATAATTTTTTTGTGGGACCATCTCTCAGGATACGTAATCTTCTATACTTAAGCAAAAAATCAAGGAAGGGGGGAATAGAACTGATATTATTCACGGTCTTGCTAAAACTTGAATCTCTAACATTATCTATCGTTTCTCAGTTCGAGCAGCAAATACGTGCTTACATCATCACAGCCAAATTTACCCCAAATCTCCAGTTTGTTTCTTGCCTCCCTGGCACATATAGGATGAAAGGAAGCTCTGCATGATCCTGCAAAATCAGTCACGTGTCAGAGTGTAAATCAGAGAAAAGATGTTACAAAAAGGAATTAGAACCTTGAAGGCTCACAAATTTGACATCACTTAAAAAGAAGACCCTTGACCTCTAGATAATGATACTGTTAACGAGAGTCAAGGGGGTAAGATGAAAAAGAAAGAAATCATTGGAAAACAAATTTATTGCAAATTCTCAAAATAAATATCATAAAAAATAATAATAACAATAGTGCAACCCATAACACTGTTTCGATCTACTCTGTTTTCTGACATGGTGAGCAGAGCAACACAGAATATCGACATGAGGCAGTACTGTCTACCGATGAATAACTACCATATCCCTCTCTTTATTCCACCCATATCCTGTACAGTTACCAGGATACAAACAGTAGGTTTTCTCTCTCCCCAAATGCCAAGTACACCAGCAATTTGGACTTTTTGACTAAAAAAACATCCATGAATATTCAAGTCTAGGGATAAGCCACACAATATACTTACGGTTACATAAAGGAGCGCAGAAAATGCACAAAATAGTTTTCAAGAGGATGAAAATCAAGATAGAGGAGGCTACAGGAACACATGATATGCAAGAGTTAGACCACCTTACACAACTTCGAAGTACAAACAAAAAAACATGTGTCCAATGTCCATTCAATTTGACTCCGGTTTAAGCAAGTGTCTTTCAAATAGCTACAAGCTTTGAATTGCCTCCAGCTGGAATAGATAGGCTCTTGAGTAAAATAAAATCTTTTTACATGGCTGCCAAGCACGGACACACTGTTCACACAGTCGAGAGCGTCCAACAATCATTTCAAGAAACTGAAACCGGCTTCCACAAAGTTTCTCTTAGAAATCTCCGGCTAAGAAGGGAGGGATCCATCTAATCTTCTCACTTACTGAAATAACTGAGTAAAAATACCAAGATAAGCAAAAAATGCCCTCCTAAATTCTGATATTTGACCCCCAAACTCAAAGTTGTCATGTCACTTAACTTTCTTCAAAGAGCCTCATATCCCGAATTTATCATTTCCATCTTCTGCAATTGGTTTGCTCTATTTTGCCTTGTCTTTAACACCTAATTTCCACCCCGTAAGTTTTTGCCTACGCTACTTCACTATACTACCGTGTTACCCCTTCTCTCCAGAGTTTCCATCTTTCATAGTTTCCCACCTATTAACGGTCTCATACGATGATTTATGTTTGCATACTAAGTTCTCCCTATAGTATCTTTTAAAATGCAAATTTAACAAATGCGGAAAATGATATAGTGACACAAGTCGCGTGAAGAAGAAACAATTATCACAAGTACATGTACACATTAACACATACTTCGTTTCAGAAATTTATTTAACCAAAAGCCTGGCAATTAAAGTGGCCATAGAAATCACGCCTGGCAAAATGTTGTCAGCTGGTCAGGAAATGCAAAGGGAACAGTTCATACCAATTAGATAAAACCGAGTCACAGACTAATTAGAGCATCGAAGAAATTCAATTTTCAGAAATGAAAGTATCCCGTAGAAAAATTATCAGACTCCACATTTTCAGAAACTGTAGCACAACGGCGGATTAATCATTTATTTCATTATACACTCGAACAAGATCCAATAACATAATTTATAAGCTAAACTACAAAACATACCATCACTGCATCGAACACAAGAGCCAACCTTGATTTTGCACAAGTTACATAGTAATTTCTCCCGAACATCCTTGATTCCTTCAACACATAAAAGCGGCTCCATCATCCTAGTGTCTTCTATGTAAACCTCGGGCATCCACTGACCACAGAACAAATGTGCAAACTCAAGAGAACCCCCACCGCCTGCTCTCTCGAAGCGTTTCGAGGCCCCACCCGACTTTGGACAAAGAACACAAGGTCTATCACCACTCAAGCCCTGTCCGGCTACCGGATCACTTATATGCTTACACAAGGAGCACGTCCAAAGCTCATTTACCTCTCCTTGCACGCCATAGCACTTCTGGTGAACGACAACCTTACACGACTTACAAACAACCAACGAATTCAACTGATCCCCTGTATCTCCTATACTACAAACATGGCATAAGCTAGAACTACCCTCGCAAGGCTGTGCAACCATAAGTCTTTCTAACCCTGCATTCTCACCCAAAAGCTTCCTTTTTTTCGTGGGTCGAGTAGTCGTAAGCAAAACCCTGTTTCTAGAACCTAAAATCCACTCTATACTACTACATAACTGTGTCGAAGGAACGACTCTCACATTATCATTATTACTGTCTTTCTCTATGCTAACTTCAGGCTTATCGCATTCCGTCTCAACTTCCTCCTCCTCATCCTCCTTAACTGCCATATCATCGACATCACCACTAGTTTCACCATTCCCGGTTTCCTCCTGAACTACATTTTCAGCTGGAGCATCTTCAATTCTTAATAAAACATCGTCAACACGATCATTTTCTACGTTATTATCATCATTATTGTTACTACCACCATTATTCCTAGCAGCATTTCGAAAAACAGGAATAGTCAAGCAAGAATTAACACTATCTACCAAAGAAAACGACAAAGAAATTCGACACAACCTCTCAACATCCAGCAACGCCAGCTCCCTAAAGTACCCTTCCAATTCAACCCAAATACTCGAGTTCTTCAACTTCTCGGACGATTTCCTCGACTTCTTAGTATCAAGATGATGCCGCTTATGCTTCCTACGACTATCCGAATGCTTCGACAACAAGCTAGACAACACAGTAGGCAGTGTCGGCGATTTTTTCGCCAAAACCTCGGCAGAATCGAACGGCGAACGCTCCGACAAGGCTTTAATCGCTTGCGTATACAAATCCACACCTAAAACAACATTTTCCGAATTTTCCGGCGAGCTCGCCGGGAACTTCGCCGGCGCCGGCGGTCGACTCACCGGGAAATCGACGTCACCACCGTCGTCACCTCCGCTACCTATCATATTCCTCTTTCCCTGACATCTGACACCTTCGTTCATCAAATTCCTTCACCACACATGAATTACGATTACACAAACCCTAACCCTAATTTTTTTTCCCTTTTTTCTCCGAAAACGAACAAAAACAGAAATCGAACAAATTCAAGATCTAGAATTCGCCGAAAAGAGAGAATCAAGAGATTAAAAAACAAATCGAAGGATTAAAAGGATTAAAATTGATTGAAGAAAGGAGAGAGAGAGGATAAGCTATCGGCGATTTTAGGGTTAGGTTTACGGTTTTGTTTTAATTTTCAATTTATTTATTTATCGGTTTTGTTTTTATTGTTCGTCGAAATCCGAGTTTTGGGTGTTGAAAGAGGGGAAATTTAGAGAGAAATGGGAAAAATTGGGGCTTTTTTTAGTGGGGAAACAAACAAATGTTGATGAGAGAGACTTGTAGAGATTCACGTTTTTTGGGGCGTAGGTGGACAGCGTATTTCCTGCTTTACACTTTTTTTTAATTGTTTTGTGTGTCATCATACACCCGTACGGTGCACCCGTATAACCAAATGAATTAATATACGGAGTAATAATAATAACCATATTGAATACGGAAAGTCGGAAACGGATTAAAAGCAGGTGAATGGGTGACAAGTGAGGGATGTTCAGCAGGGCGGGCCAACGGGTCTAGTGGACCAGTTTCCTACAGCTTGACACGGTCCGATCAATACATCAGGTTGGGTTAGTGCCGAATTTTCCTTGGTCTGGCCCAGCCTGGTCTAACACTTAAAAGCAAAAACAAGAAGGCCTAGAACAACCTCGACTAGCCTGGCCCGCTACTCAGTGGGTTGTGCTTGGACCTGACGAAAACAACTCAGTTACTCAGCAAGCCTAGTCCTGCCTGGTCTCTCACTCGGGCCGTGTCTGGGCTGCTCAGCCTTAGCATCACCAACCATCTGGCTTAGCTATGGGTGATAATGAGACGAGACAGCTCGAGATCGGCTCGGTCAAAGCGCAACTTAGGCTTGCTATCGGATCGGGAGCTTAACGAATCAAGCCGAACAAACGCTAGCTCGGCTAGAAAAGCTCGAGAGCAGCTCAAAGTTGCGTGTTTAGATAATTTATTGCTAATATTTTTGAAAAAAAATATTTGATGATGGTTTCGTCGTCAAAACAAACATCAAAAATAACCCAAAATAAGTAGTATAAAGGGGTCGAATCCACGAGGATGGAGGGGGTCAACTACTAGTTCGATCGCGTCCTATTCTAGCCTAATAAATGTTGGATTGGAAAGTTAACTAAAAACTAGGAAAAACAAGTAATCGCTAAGTAATAAGGATGAAAACAATTAAGGGAAAGACTAAGGTGAAGGGTTCACCTTAGGGGGATTAATGGGCTAGTCGGGTAATTAGCAAATGGGTAAGTAATTCGAGTAAAATCAATTGCTAATGTCTCAACAATCAATAATCATCAACAAAGCCATCGCATTTGTCTCAAATCACCCATATAAACATTATTCTAATCATTTCTACCACCGTCGCTTAAGAAATAATCAAACCATGCTTGATAAAACGAGCAACTTTCGTTCACACATTTCATCAAACACTTTGTGTTCATATGAGCAATACCCAAATTATTTACCACAAACTTACTAATTAACCATCCTAATACCCCACATAATCCTCCCTTAGGCTCCCCCTAAACCCTAGAGGAGAACTACTCACACATACTAAGGGGAATCAAAGCACTAAAGGCAAGAAGGAGTTCAATCAACATCATGTTATGAGATGAACAATTAAAACAATCAAATGATAAACAATAAACTAGAAATGGAAATTAATTGCATAAACAACAAAAAAGATGAGAAATTTAATACCAACAAGCTTGTATTATTGAAGAGGGAGAATGTCTTCAACCCAAAATCCTCAATACAAACCCAAAACTGAAATGAAAGACTAGATCTAGCTACTTGAAATGAGAAACTAAGCTTGATTAGGGAAAGATTAGGAGAGTGATTAGGGACTAATTTAGGTTACAAATTATCTAGGGTTTTGTGCTAAGAGGAATGTAAAAGCTGCTTACAAAATAATAGGGGGAGGGTATATATAGGTATCTCGAAATTAAGGAAGAAATTAGAAGAGAAGGCGGATTTTGCGATGTTGCGTTCCTGGCCGGTCGACCGGCCGCCGGTCGACTGACCGGCCTGGAGCACATCAGTAACTCCCATCTTCTCGCCTTCAAAATTCTTCAAAATTCTCCTAAGTATGGAAATGTTGGTCCTGGCCGGTCCACCGGCCGCCGGTCTCCGACCGGCCTGGAGCACGAAATACTTCTCATGAGCCTACTGTTGTTGCACAGGCCGGGTAGTCGACCGGCCGCCGGTCGACCGGCCGGCACTACCTGGGCCTTTTCTTCCCTTTCTCTTCTTCTTTCATTTGTGGAGATGCGGTCTGGGCCGGGTGGCCGGCCGCCGGTCAGTAGGTCGGCCTGCACCACCTGAGGGCTAATTTCTTCACTTCTTCATCTCATCTTCGAATCCCGACTCATGCAAGACCTTATTGCTCCGATTTCTTCATTTCCGCCTTAATTCCTACAAATTAAGACCGACATTCATAGCACGGGAAATCGGGAAGCAAAATGCAATCAAGGGCACGCAAATCCGTGTAAACGGACCAAAATGGGGACGAAAATGAGGGAAAAATCTGACTAATTAAATGCTTATCAAAATTCCCCACACTTAAGACTTACTCGTCCTCGAGTAAGTAAACAAAATTCGAGACCCATAAGTACCCTTATTCAATACTACACTAATACTAAGGCTACAACCTAAACTATTAATAATATCCGACGGTAGGCAATTAACGGGCCTCCTCCGTCCCTTCAACTCACAACGAGATACTCATGAGGTAGAGTACCTCCTTGCAAGGCAAGTAGGGGCTTGCTCAAAATTTCGACGCATCCAAATGAAAAACACGTAAGAACACGACAAAGATGCATCTAACAAAAGAAAAATCACATGCCTCATCCATGGGACGGAAATATCTAAAAGGAAAACCGTTTAAATAATGCATGATCCTTGTAAGCCACTAATATCATAAAGCATGGAAAAATATTCGCCTCCTAGCGGTGCAAGTCTAATGAAAATTTCGAACCCCGTCTACTATTTGCTTGGCCAAAAGCGATAAAATGGAAGATGGAAATGAAATCCTCGTGACGTTATTAAGCACAATAGCATATGGAATTCACGTTTCTCAAATAAATGAGACACAAGGGTCGTCCCGTCTCACTATGCAACTTCAAAGGCAAATGATTCAAGAAGGATAAAAGGAAATTGAGATTTGAGTCTAAGTGCTTGCAAAACTTTTCATTTCACACTTTGCTTTCTTTTTCTTTTTCTTTCTTTTTGATTTGCATTTTGGTTTGCAATTTTTGGCATGAAAGCACACGGTTTCCGTCAAGGACATGCGGTCGGAACCAACAATAGGGGTATCCCCACCGTAGTGGCATCGAAAGGGACCCTAGATAAGGGCCCACTAGAATCCCTAGAAGTTCCGTTTTGCACTTCCTCGACGAAAACAAGAAAAGATGATAATTGACTCAATATTTTCAGCTTGTTTGATTTGTTTCTTTTTTTGAGCAAAAGTAGAAGAACAATGAATCATGGTTGGTTGCATAGCAAGAACGGTCACCTAAGAATCCTTTCTACCATCGGAATATTCACATCAATCGAGGTTGTCGAGGTGGAATAAGCGCAAACTCGTGACTCGGCATTAGTAGACAGGTCAAAACTCACTAGATATGCACAACCCAGGGCGTCTAAAATTCCACGATTAAGATGAACACTTTATGAATAAAAAAGTAGCAAAAAGGGACTATGCACATTCAACAAGTTTTCCAAAAAGACAATTATTAAAACATTTTTCTAAATGCAACTATATGCCATGATGCAATCTAGCATATATACAACTTAAATGCACATGCTCTAACCGACTATATGACACATAAGCTAATGCTATCTCCTAACAGCACACAAGTGACACACACGCCAATCAACAAAATTCACACCATCGTCATCAACACATCTCATACTCAAATAAGAAGAAAAGGAGATAAGGGAGAAGAGAAATAGGAAAGGTCTCACCAAAGCGTATTCATTTTCCCTTTTTCGTGCCTCTTATGATGTGGGGCGCACCTATGGATGGAGATAAAAAGAAACACACGGCAATATATACAAAATAAACTATATACAACTACTCTAAACATATATTTTTTTGGAAAATTTTCAAATTTTTCGATTTTTAGGCATTTTTCAACTTTTTTCAAAAATCAACGATATATATACAAAAGAAATAAAATCCTCCCCACACTTAAGTCTTACTCGTCCCCGAGTAAGTGACTCAAATATGAAAGGAAAGAAAAAGGGAAAGGAAAAACAAAACAAATCTTTTTTGGGTTTTTCAATTTTTTGGGAATTCTCTCCTCACACTTAGTATTTACATGGTGTGAGGGGTGAATTCAAAACAAATAACATGTTTTTGGGTTTTTAAATATTTTTAAAAATAAAAACTTGTTTTTGGGGTTTTTGATTTTTTGATGAGTAATCACAATATGAACAATATATACAAGAGGGTTAGCTCTAAGTAAATGCATGAACTAAATAAATAAATTCCTAAAACTAAATGCAAAATGATATAATACAAAGGCATGATCTAAGTAAATGCAAACTACACTATATGCTAATCTAGAGTCTCGCTGCGGTGGTAAGGTGCATAAATGCAAGTCCCTCATGGGGGTACCTCCCACAGGAAAGTCTAGTGTGCCATATCGGAGTCTCGTCGTGGCGGTAAAATGCATAAATGCACGCCCCTCATGGGGGTACCAACCACGGGAAAGTCTAAAAATGACACCAAACAAAATGCAACTACGCTATATGGATGCAAGGCTAACATGTGACGATATGTTACAAAATTAAAATCTAATGCAAGCTTAAATGGATGCAACTAAATGGATAATTAAACTAAGATATAATACAAGTATCTAAATGCATGCAAAAATATAAACATGATGAAGATTTGGATTAATAGGGATCATACTCATGGGTTTCCGGCCTCAAGAGTATCCAGTGAAATCAGAGGATGTAGTATCAAATTGGCCATGAGTGGCCTCTGCAAAAGACGCATCTACATCCCTGGCTCCCGAACCAGAGCCGCCACCCTCTACAATCTCGAACCGGGGACCCATCCTGTCAAACCACTCGGCATTCTGAGCCGCAGTCTCTGGGTCCACCTCCTCCTCATCAACTACCGGCTGAGCAAAAACCGGCGCAGAAGAATAGTAGTCTGGCTGAACATTGAAATCTCCGAACACCCTAGAACCCTGGTCATACCCGCCCTCTGGCCACATGAAATAGGACGGATGTGGGCCAACTGGCTCCCTATACCCCTCCCTACACCAATTATCGTAAGAAGGGTATTGACCAAGAGCCAAGTCATAATACATCCTATCCATCCTCTGCGACAAAAGGGCTCTATCCCGAGCTTCCTCCTCCCGCCACTTAGCTGCCGCCTCTCTTTCCCTAGCCGCCGCCTCTCTATCCGTGGCTGCCGCCTCGGAGGCCAAATTCATATCGGCCATGAACTGGATCAAGGAAGGATCCAAAGGTGGGTAACTAGGAGTGGTGGAAGTGGATGTCTCGGGTTGGGATGAATTAGGCCAAGGACGTCACTGTTGTTGATGATAAAAGGGGTTCATATAAGGCAAGGTGGTGGAAGTGGGGTCCTGCTGCTCTCTCCTATATGTAGTGATGGGGGCAGTGGGATCTCGCCTAAATGCGGTAACTGGAGCTAGTTGATCTTCCGGGGTTTCTTCAGGTGGTGGTGGAGGGTTCTCCTCCTCTACGGGGAGAAGATAGTGCGCGCTATCAGGAACCACTTTCATTGCCGCACTATTCGGGAGGGGAATAGAATTGACCCCTCGAATCCTCCAATACGTCTTCCCGTCCTCAACTCTCTTCACTACCCACTCAAGCTTCTTTGAAATGTAATCCTCCGTCAACAAGGAGCATCCCCCCAAACACCTCAAATTTCGCTCATCCAGAGCATCTCTACAAAGGGCATGGGCAATCTTGGTAACAATCCCCCCTATATGGATACCGGTCGGGCTAAATGGGTCATTGGAAATTTTCTGAAAGTGGAGAGCGACATAGTGACCAATGTTGACTCCAAATCTATTCGGCTTTTGGAACAAGTAAGCCGCCAAAATCGAGAGCTCATCAGCCCGAAAATTATGACACTCCTCGCTCCCAAATAACGTCCAACCCATAAAACGGTGCCAAAACCTAATAGGGGCATTGTGGCAAGCATTTGCCGGCCTCTTAGACCCCTTCTCAAATTCCAAACCCGATATAGCAGTCCACACATCATTCACATTAAAGGTTTCGGGGACTTTATAAGTCTTATGAAATTTAACCCCCAAAACGTTGCAAAATTTTTCAAGGGGAATGCTAAAGGCAATATTCAAGAGGCGAAAAGATACCATTTTTACCATACTCGTGTTCCTATCCTTCTCATGACTAAAGGAACTTAGAAACTCCCATGTAAGACGGGGGTAAGTACGAAAGTGCTGACCGTAGAGTTCCCCCATCCCCAAACCTTTGAAAAGCTCAAGAGTGACCGTATCAAGGCCGAGGTTTCGCATAGTATTCCGACAAATAAAACGGGAGTGGGGAAGGCTTCTGCGTTTTAAACATTGAAATTTACCTCTCGCGATTTCGCTTACGAAGACGATATCGGGAAAATCGTTATCCGGACCCATTCCCGCCGTTACTTGCTGGAGCCTAGCCTCCAACTCCCCCTCAAGCTGAGCCCTTGTTCTTTTCCTAGGTGGTTGTTGAGCCATGGAGTTTTTCGTTATAGTCAATTGAAAGTGGAAAAAAAATTAGGGAAAAATTGGGGTTTTTGAGTTTTGGGATGAATTTGGGTGATGTAGTGGGTTAATTGATGGTTTGATTGTGGGATTGGGTGAATTTTGTGGTGATTTGTGTTGTATTGTAGAAGGGGTTTTCAAGTATAGGTTCAATGGTGTTGTTTTGTGGGTAATCGATTGTTGGAGTGGATGTAGAAGCAATTGAAGTATTGGCTTGTTGATGGCTAACTCTTCTTGAATTCCTAACCCGAGCAAGTGTATTGGCACGGAGAGTCCTAAACAACCTTTCGGGTTCCGGATGGCTCAAGAACAACCCTTCACCCCTAGGCATGCAGTCAAAAGCAACTCAAAAACAAGTTAGACTCCTAGTGTGTTTTTGGGCACACTAGGGAAAGACAATAATGCAAGGCACTCTACAAATAATCTAACAACTAAAAACCAACAAAAACAACAAGTAACTTAGCTAAATCTAAGACACAAAACAAACTACGAGTTTCCTTACGCCATCCCCGGCAACGGCGCCATTTGATGATGGTTTCGTCGTCAAAACAAACATCAAAAATAAAACAAAATAAGTAGTATAAAGGGGTCGAATCCACGAGGATGGAGGGGGTCAACTACTAGTTCGATCGCGTCCTATTCTAGCCTAATAAATGTTGGATTGGAAAGTTAACTAAAAACTAGGAAAAACAAGTAATCGCTAAGTAATAAGGATGAAAACAATTAAGGGAAAGACTAAGGTGAAGGGTTCACCTTAGGGGGATTAATGGGCTAGTCGGGTAATTAGCAAATGGGTAAGTAATTCGAGTAAAATCAATTGCTAATGTCTCAACAATCAATAATCATCAACAAAGCCATCGCATTTGTCTCAAATCACCCATATAAACATTATTCTAATCATTTCTACCACCGTCGCTTAAGAAATAATCAAACCATGCTTGATAAAACGAGCAACTTTCGTTCACACATTTCATCAAACACTTTGTGTTCATATGAGCAATACCCAAATTATTTACCACAAACTTACTAATTAACCATCCTAATACCCCACATAATCCTCCCTTAGGCTCCCCCTAAACCCTAGAGGAGAACTACTCACACATACTAAGGGGAATCAAAGCACTAAAGGCAAGAAGGAGTTCAATCAACATCATGTTATGAGATGAACAATTAAAACAATCAAATGATAAACAATAAACTAGAAATGGAAATTAATTGCATAAACAACAAAAAAGATGAGAAATTTAATACCAACAAGCTTGTATTATTGAAGAGGGAGAATGTCTTCAACCCAAAATCCTCAATACAAACCCAAAACTGAAATGAAAGACTAGATCTAGCTACTTGAAATGAGAAACTAAGCTTGATTAGGGAAAGATTAGGAGAGTGATTAGAGACTAATTTAGGTTACAAATTATCTAGGGTTTTGTGCTAAGAGGAATGTAAAAGCTGCTTACAAAATAATAGGGGGAGGGTATATATAGGTATCTCGAAATTAAGGAAGAAATTAGAAGAGAAGGCGGATTTTGCGATGTTGCGTTCCTGGCCGGTCGACCGGCCGCCGGTCGACTGACCGGCCTGGAGCACATCAGTAACTCCCATCTTCTCGCCTTCAAAATTCTTCAAAATTCTCCTAAGTATGGAAATGTTGGTCCTGGCCGGTCCACCGGCCGCCGGTCTCCGACCGGCATGGAGCACGAAATACTTCTCATGAGCCTACTGTTGTTGCACAGGCCGGGTAGTCGACCGGCCGCCGGTCGACCGGCCGACACTACCTGGGCCTTTTCTTCCCTTTCTCTTCTTCTTTCATTTGTGGAGATGCGGTCTGGGCCGGGTGGCCGGCCGCCGGTCAGTAGGCCGGCCTGCACCACCTGAGGGCTCATTTCTTCACTTCTTCATCTCATCTTCGAATCCCGACTCATGCAAGACCTTATTGCTTCGATTTCTTCGTTTCCGCCTTAATTCCTACAAATTAAGACCGACATTCATAGCACGGGAAATCGGGAAGCAAAATGCAATCAAGGGCGCGCAAATCCGTGTAAACGGACCAAAATGGGGACGAAAATGAGGGAAAAATGTGACTAATTAAATGCTTATCAATATTCTACCATTATTATATCTTTGTATTATATGTATCAAATGTCTCACTTATTTGCCAAATATTTATATATATAATGATGTAACATTTTCACGCATATGCATCATATAACCTTCGATTTTTGTTATTGAAAATATCAGACGAACAAAAATTAACAATTATACAGTATATAGTTTGATTTGAGTTCGTGTTTGGCTCGTGCTCGCGTTAAAGCTCGTAAGTTTGATAACGAGCACATTTTTTTTCAAACTCGGGTGAGCTCAAGATTGGCTCAAACTTGAGTTTTGGTTCTTGAGCACAAGCTCGGGCTCGGCTCGACTCTATAAGCACCCCTAGATGGTGAAACAAACTAAGTTTGGTCCAACTTAAAATGATATATGTAACACCCCCATATATTAAAGAGCCTTACAATACCTCCTTAGTACATGGAGATGCTACAATCTCGATTGTCCGAGGTAGTACATATCAAAACTCACAATAAAAGAACAATATTTTATTTGAATCCAATAGTTTAACTCAAGTACATAATCCCAAATCAGACGACATACCGTCTGAACCAATAATCCAAAACCACCATAACAATAAAAGTAATGTAATGTCTATGACTCTAGTAGACTCGGCGGAAGCTATGACACGACAGTGGTGATCCAAATCAACATCCTAGCGCAACTCAACGAGTTACCTGCTAATCAGTTGCTCACCATTCCTCAATGGGTCACAATAGTTTTGGAAAACAGTATGGGTTTAGTGACAGTTAGACCTGGCAAACGGGTCAACCGGGTCGGGTTCGGGTCGGGCCAGTTTGGGTCGGGTCAATTCGGGTCTTTCGTTGATTTCGGGTTAATTCGGGTCGGGTCGGGTTATTTCGGGTTTCGGGTTTGTTTCGGGTTAGTTGTCGGGTCCGTTTCGGGTCAACCGGGTCAGGTTATTTCGGGTCGGGTCATTTTCGGGTCAAAGAATAAGAGAGAAAAGGTCATTTTAAGTCTTTTCGGTTCAATTAAAGTTATGTTTTGTCGGGTCATTTTCGGGTTGAGTGGTTTTGGATCGGGTTATTTTCTGGTCGGGTCAGTTACGGGTCAAGAAAGATCGGGTCATGTTCGGGTCGGGTCGGGTCTAATCGGATTTCGGATCACATTCGGGTATTGTAGTTCGGGTCAATTTCGGGTCACGGGTCGGGTCATTCGGGTCGGGTCAATCGGGTCGGGTTGCTTTTGCCAGGTCTAGTGACAGTATACGCCGACCAATGTACAAGATAGTCAAATTCAACAATGGATAAAGAGAAACCGGAGGGCCGCCACATCGGTTATCTCAGCGGCATCAGGTTACCATCCCCGACCTACAAAAAAACACCAGTTGATCCCAGACCGCAGCTATGGGCATCGAAATTCAATCTCACCGCAGTGAGACACCGAGAACATTAATGTGCACATCCCCCTCGTAACGGAAGAACTACGAGAGGCGAACTCGGGGTGTGAAATCGTTGTTGGAGTAGGTGTCCTCCACAATAGTGCGCCACATAATAAATCTTATTATGGAATATAATTGGGATAATTATTGACTATATATATGATTAGTCAGTTGATTAACGTAAATCAATAACGGTTGGCTAACTAGAGTTTGACGTTATTGTCGTTTGACGGCGGTGATCAACTGATCCCCTTCGGTCACACCTAAAGGATGAAATCCAAATAGTAACTAATTATTTGTATACGATACAGTTAATTAGTACATTACATATATTCGATATGTACGAGAGTTAATTATTAGAAATTGAGTTAAGAACTCAAATTAGATTAAACTTATTTTTCAATTATGCGATAATTGACTAATAAATTTATATCTTATTTTAATACGATTAAATAAGATTTAACTTAGTAATTAATAGTTAAATTACTAAATTAGTTGAGGTTTTGAGATAGAGGTAATTAGTTAATTATATTTACAAGGAGTTGTAAAATAAAGTAACTAAGCATTGTGGGACCCATTATATATTGATATAATGGTAAAATATTACTTAAAATGTTAAGTACATATTATTTATTTAATTGAGTCATATAATTGTTATATGATCAAATTAACAGTTAATTATACAAGATAATTAACCATATGATCAATAAGTATTTGTGAGACAAATATCAAAAATCAAAATGGACCAAACTAGGCCATAATGGACCGGTTTTGGTAGTAGTTACATAGTGATGATTTTGTTCTTATTTTACTCTTTAGTTGCTTTTTGAAAGTGACATAACAAGTATAAAACAATCATCATATTTTCTACAACACTCCACTCTAATGCATGTGATAAAATTAAGCAAAATAAGTGTCCTTTTTGGACTAATACCATCCGGTCAAATTGGCTATAAGAATGAACAAAAGTTGTTCATTTCTTTACTTACTTGATTTTGTTCAATTGTCATACTTCTTTCTAAAAACTCTTCTTCTCACTAAAACTCTCAAATACTAATATTTACTAAGTATTACTAGTGTAGTAATATAGTCATAATATTAGTAGTATTATATCTATCTTATTATTTAGTTAATAATAAGGGTAGATTATTTGGGTTAATCTTGGTGCAACTTGAAGGAGGTCTTCTAGTTTGGAGATTTCATGTGTTCATCCATATTTATAGCTCAAGAAAAACAAGAAGGAGTTCTTGTTGTGCCCATATAATTTCCATATCAATGTGAGGAAATTTCTTCTTTTATGTAAATGTCTTTATATTTGCATGCATGTTACA
>JAIUZE010070325.1:0-61220 GCA_022085475.1 Heliosperma pusillum
ATATGTCTCCCGTTTTGGATATTTCTTTTGTATAATATTATTTCCTTTTTGTTGAACCTTTTTATTTAAGACACCTTCGTTATGTATTCTCATCTTTTATTTAGTTAAATTATTCTTGTTTTTTTCTTTCCGCAAATTTGAGGGTGTCACACATGTCATTATCAAAACTATGAAATTGGTCCAACAATCGAGAAGATCAAGACATTCTTGATCGCGGCCGAATCTTTTTGTTAGGCCTCATAGGCCTCCCTTACGCCGTTCGATGACTTCACATTATGAGCGGTGGGAGCTGCCTCGGTGAGGTAACTAAGTTTACCATCAGCTTTGGCGGCTAGGCAAAGTTGCCCATTCCAATCCGCGAAATTTGAACCATTCTTTTTTAGTTTGCATCGATCCATGAAGGATCTTAGGGATGATACGGTGATGAGTTGTGGTGCGGGAGGTCAAAAGTCGTTATCATTTTTCCAACATTGTGAATTAAACAAGTTTGACAACAAATTAGGAGATGAAATAAATGTCAACATTTATCGTATTAAACACTTGTAAACATTATATAAACAGAATTTAGCATTTATATAATGACCTCTACCCAATTATACAAATGATTCCAAGACCCAAATTCTATATCAACTCGGGTTTATGTGAGCCACGGACTCCACGACCTTTATTAATATAATTTGGTGGGTCAACTCTTTAACCGATTCTACAATTAGAGTTCTTTGGCCCGAAATACATGGGGCATGGACCCTAATCTTTCCCTTGAGAACAACAAAATTTCGATGCAATAACAATTAATTACCCCACTTACCCAACGTAAAAAAGAAGCACCTCGGTGAGCCGAGTCTACTACCTAATGAAATTGGGATTCATGGGTTCTACTATTTGTCAAGGCTAAGTCTCAATTAACAAAATATATGTCAAGTAAATTTATCATCTATCTCCTTTAAATGAACTAAATTGGTGATCTATCAATAATTATAATTGACACGGTCGATTACTCGATAAAATGCATGTATTGTTTGGATGGCGATTTGGCATGTATTGTTTGGATGACGATTTGGCATGCATGTAACATATAAATAAAATGCAAGCAATAAATTAAATTCCTAGTATGACCTTCCTAGAAATAGAAAATCAAATAATCTTTTTACAAATTCGGAAACCAACTCCTTTGGTCCCTTGAGATTCACGTGCACACCTCCCAAGGACACAGTCTTATTCGGAACGCCTTTACGAATGACTCTGTCTTTAGGAAACTTCGGAATTACAAATACTTACAAAATGTATAATGAAATTACAAAAGTATTAAAATAAAAGTGATACGAGATCACAAAATATTACAACCGAATCAATATTCTCTTACATTACGGGTAATATTGATTAAAAACTAAGGCCATACTAAGATAAATTACATAATTCGAAATTACATTCATACATTCAAAATGCAGTTTAATTATATGTGATACTCATGCAATATAATGTGCCAAATCGCCCTAATAATATTATATCGTAGATAACCCGGTTTTATGGAAATGCGTGATAATAACCAATTAAAATCACAAATGAATACTTAAATCAAATTTAAGCCCAAGTTAATTACCCTTACTATTTCAGGACTCAAATATTAGTCTTTACTAAATATTTAACAAAAATTCAACTCGATTTTATATTATTGCTCCTTTTTTTTACCCTATATACATAACTATTATCAAATAATTCAAAATTTAATTACAATAATTCAAAATTTGAATATAATTTTTTTTTTTGAATATTCTGGAACATTTCCAGGCCCCTCATCATATCAAAATTATGTCAAAACTATTCGAATTATTTTAGAGAAAAATATAGTTGCATTTAATCGATTTGATAAAATAAAATGCTAAAAACATACGAAAATTAATCTAATTAATCTTATAATTTTACATATGATAATTAAAATATCTATGAAAAATATAATAATTTTCTCATGTCACAAAAATTGTTTTAGCTTTTTATGCCAAAATAATCACTATTTATGACCTTTTAACCATTAAAAATCATAAATCATGCAAAATATATCATATTTATCTCAAATTTTACATACAGTAGGTAAATTATGCATGTGATATCATAATAAAATTTCATGGCCAGATTCGAATTTTAACTATTTTTAGTCATAAAATGTTTTTATTTAACAACAAATCATTAAATAAAGCAATAATCTTTCATAAATCATCAAAATGACCTAAAACCATTTTAGGACCATAAAATATGTCATGCATAAAAAGTTCATGACCTTATCAAATAAAACACAAAATTTCTAGTTTTAATTAGTTACTTTAACACGTAAAAACTAATAAAACCGATTTGCATGCAACATCCATATGCTCTGATACCCATTGATTGGTTCAATAACCTACTCTTAAGACACTTATTAAGAATTACTAATTAAACCCTTAATTAGTTTCCTAGATCTAGTGCTTGCAAACAATGAAAAACAAAGTAGAGAAGAAAAAATGTTCCTCACAATGTAGTATTGGACGAGTAAAGGGCACAAGCACAGGACACCTTCATATCCTTATTCTTGAGCTTAAGATACGTGGATGAACTTCCTAGTTCCAAGTGTAGGAATTCTCCTATAAGTTGCACCTAGACTTACCCTTAATCACTCAAATACTTGTTTACTAGAACAATATATATATATATATATATATGAGCTGAGTATACCTTAATCTAGCACACAACACTTCGAAATTACTACGCTAGTAATGTAGTGTTAATGCTTGAACAATAGTTCTATGAAACTTCTTAAGTTTCTTCTGAATATTTGATTTCTAATGAGAAGTTGGAGTTGTACTCATCTGAGATCAAGTAGTGAAGTAAAAATGAGAAGAAAACTTATTCTTATTTCTAGCACAATAACCGGCCACACGTACATGGGGGAGGGTGATCTTTTTGCTTTTGTCTCTTCACAAATCATTAGGGTAGGCTAGACATCTTTAGGCTAGTAATCATATTGTCTAATCTTAATTAGAACAATACTTAAATTTTAAACCCTACCCAACCACCCCTAAACCGGCACCACTACATAAAATGGAGTCCATTTTATAATTAGTGATTTTGTCATTTGTCACATATGTGACATGTGACATGTGATTTGGTTTATATTATATGCATTTAACTAATTTAAATGCAATTTCATAACAAATAAATTAAACTTGACATTTTAAGTAATAATTTATAATCACATGTATATAAAGTGGGTCATCTCATATTTGGTTAATATAATTTACAACTAATTGTAATTGTGATCAACCAATTATGCTTAACTCAAATGTTTCATAAACATTAAGGATTCTTAGTAATATAACAATTAAATTACTAAATTGAATCTTATTTAATCATATTACAATAAGATAAAATTCTCACGTACTGTACAAACTTGTTCTATTTAATGGATTAATTAATCTTTATCGTTATATAATTAATTAATATTCTTGATTAGGGAATAGTCCTTTCGGTGTGACCTCAAGGGATCAACTGATCACCACTGTCATACGACAGTAACCTCAAACTCCAGTAAGCCAATCGTTATCAATTAATGTGGACCAATAGACTATAATGTTAATCATCCCTATGTACACTACAAAACGAACTCGGAAAACTGACGGCCTTTGACGAGCCTATTTTCACGTGTCGTTAAATCCGCTAATTAGCTACGATCAAATAACAATTTATATCTGCTAAACAAACACAAACTATCTTAAATAAAGGTAGTAAATGGTAAGAATAGGGTCGAAGCCAAGAGAAGGCGGTACTAACTAAATTAAAAAATCTAGACTCTTGCTAAAAACCAATTAACGAAACTAATTACTAATTAATTACTCTAATCACAAATTAAGACACTAATTAAGACACAAACTTAAATTAATTACAAACTATGATATTAACAATAGCAAAAACATGTAGGATAACACATATGGAGAAAGTTTGATTGGAGAAATTCATTAACTAGTCTAAAATAACCAACAAATACTAAAGATTCAAAGATTCAAATATAGAGAAACAACTTAGTGTAATTTTCCCAAGTTCCTAACAATTAGAAAAGTAAAGACTCTTCCTTTCCTCTCTTCTCGAGTTATCTAATACAAGTTTCTAAGAAATTAGCCAACAAGGATTGAACCAACCAAGATTGACCGTTTACTACCCAATTTAAACCCATTAAAACATGAGCCCAAATCAAAGATGCAAGCTTTAAGAACAAAACCAAAGAAACAAGCTACAATCATGTAATAAAACATTAAACCATGTTGTAATCACGCAATAAACCAAATTCCACTCAAAAGATTCTAACTTTTAAACCAAAGTTGCAATCTTTCAAGGTTGCTTCAACAATATCAAGACAAATTAACCAAACTTATCTAGACAAAGCATTAATTAAACAAACAATTGCTAAGATTGTTAGTTTCAACAATAATTCATTCAACAATGGAAAATAAACATGAGAAAATGGTATTAAATAAAGAGGAAGAGATTCAAAGAGTCTTACAATGCTAAAAGAGGAAAACTTGTTCCAATTACACTAAGAAATGGAAGATTAGCTACCCATAATCCAAGAGTTACAACCCAAAATAATGAAGTTCAACTAAAATTACAAACCAAAATGAGAGAACTTTCTTGTAAAATGTTATGGAAATTATGGAATGAATGTAATGTAGGGAATTCTCCATCCTCTCTCTTTAAATCTGGCTCTTATATACCCTTGGTCCGGAAACCTAGGGCCTTCGAGAAATGGGCCTCAAAATGACAAGACGGATAATGAAGGAACACTTGTCTTAGGCCAGGACGCTGGCAGTGCCCACGGACGCTGGCAGCGTCGTGGGACGCCGGCAGCGTTCAGGCGCGCTGGTAGCGTTTTATGCTGCCAGTTTTTGCTCTTTATTGCTCGCCTTGACTTTCGTTGACCCCTTTGATTGCTAGTCTCGCCTTGACTTCCATTGACCCTTTGGACTTGTTTTTCATGCATTGATAATTTGCTCCTAGCCCACTCCAATTGTCGGGTTTGGTCTCGGGTCTCGGGTTTGACTTTGACTTTTGTTGACTTCCGGGCTTGACTCTAAAATTTGACTTAAAAATACTAAATAACAACATAATTACAAGGACTAAGGTTAGCATAAAACGATGTTAACGACCCGTAAAAAGTATATTAAACAGACCTAATAAATACTACTAAACACGACACATTTTGGTGTTGTCAGCCTTTCTGACGAAAAAATATTCCGTCAGTAATTTCGGCAAACTGACGGTATACTGACGGAACACTGACGAAAAAATATTAATGACGGATTATCCATCAATATCCGTCAGTGGAAATTGGCGCGTTGATTAAGTCAAAGGCGGCAAAATTAATTGACGGTCATTGACGGAAAAACCGTAAGTAATATCCAATACTGACGGAAAATCCGGTTTGACTTTACTGACGGATTTTCCGTCAGTACATAATTTCAAACCATTCATTCACAGGCCCCAGTCAAATAGCCCTCTGACAGAAATTTCGTCAGTACGCCTTTCGCAATCTCGGGAAACTATCGGATTCCTGACGAATTTTCTGTCAGGATTGTTATTTTTATCTATAAATCACGCGATAATCTCCCTCATTCCCAAATCAATTTTCCCCCAAAACCTAACCCCCAAATCGAAAAAATCTGAAGCTCTCCCACTCCGACGACCTCCGACAACCTCCGGCTACCACTCTCCGACCACCACATCCTTGGTAAGTTTATTTAACTCCTTCATTCTCTCTCTTTTCTCCTTTTGTTATTTAATATATTCCTTATTAGTTTGTTTGTTATAAATCTGACGACCACCACTAGCTACCTCCTACCGTCCACTGCCGCTACTTGCCGCCGTCGCTGCTTGTCGCCGCCTTGTTTACTTATTTGGATCCTTAATTAGGTAATATATTTACCTTTATTTTAATTTCTCCCTACGTCTTAATTATTTGTTTGTCTTTAATTGACGTAGGATAGTAGCCATTATTGTTTTTGATGATGAAATTATTGTTGTTGTTAGATTATAATTAGTGTTAGTAGTTAATTTGATTGTCTTTAATTGATTTAAGATAGTAGCTAATTATTGTCTTAATCATGTTCAATTGAGCTAATTTAAATGTTAGTAGCTAATTATCACATGTGTTATGTATGTTAAAATTATTACATGTGTTGATATTGACTTAGTACCCGTTCAAAAATTACTCGTTAGGAGTAATTTTTGAATAGTCCCCGTTTTGGGAATGTCTTTCTACGTTTCAAGTCACTTAGGTAGTAAACACATAACTTGTGATTTATTAATGAGGAAAGAGTTCGGTAACAATTCCTTTAATGTTCTCTGAATGCATATGCTGAGTAAATATTTATTCAACATTGTGTATTTAGAAAACAAAGGGGAATTGCTGCCGATTTTTATCCTCATTAATAAATCACAAGTGGTGTTTGCTAGTGACTTGAAACGTAGATTGATGGGTTTAGGTTTGAGTGATAAGGACTCAATTGAAGAAAATGAGTTCTAATGACTCCACCTTCAAAATTGAGTCCATGAGTCCTAATCTTGGCCATTGGATGAAGACGATGGAGGGACAAGATTAGAACAAGATGAAAGGCTAAGATTAAAAGAAAAATGGAAGGCCAAGATTAGAACAAAATGAAGGGACAAGATTAGAACTAAATGAGTGGGTTTTAAAGACTTTCACCTTTATTAGGAGTGTAACTTCAATCATTATTTTTGTAATTTCAATCTAAAACGTAATTTTGACTATATAAATTTGTATTTATGTAACTTTAAGACAAGTTTATGTGATTTTAGCCTTTTTATGAGTATAACTTCAGCCATTTCGAGTGTAACTCTAACCTTTTTTTGTGTAACTTTAAAACAAAATGTGATTACGACTATATTAATTTGAATTTATGTAACTTTACCACAAGTTTATGTGACTTTTTCCTTTTTATGAGAATAATTTTAGTCGTTAAAAGTGTAACTTTAACAATTATTTTTGTAACTTCAAACTAAAGTGTGATTTTAATTATATAAATTTTAATAATTTATTTAACCTTAAGACAAGTTTATGTGGTTTTGGCCTTTTTATGAATGTAACTACAATTATTACGACTGTAACTTTAACGCTTATTTGTGTAACTTTAACTCAAAATATGATTTAATTTTAACATTTTTACATGTGTAACTTTAAGCTTTATTAGTGAACTTTCATTAATTATTTGTAAAACTTTAGTCAATAATAGTGTAACTTTATAATAAAATGGTGACTTTAGTTTTTTCTTGTGTTACTTCAGTCCATAATAATGTAATTTCAGTCCATACTAATGTAATTTCAGTCCATACTAATGTAACTTCAGTCCATACCTATGTAACTTTAGTTATAAACCTATTATATAATGTAACTTCAGTCTCTACTTATGTAACTTTAGTTATAAACCTATTAAATGACGTAACTTTAGTATATCATAGTGTAACTTTAGTCCGGAATGTGGTAACTTTTGTTTAGATCTAAAAAAATCAACCAAACACCAACAAATAAAATCAACCAAACACCAACAAATAAAATCAACCAAAAACCAACAAAAAAAATCAACCAAACACCAAAAAAAAATCAACCAAAAAAAAAAATCAACCAAACACCAACAAAAAAAATCAACCAAACACCAAAAAAAAAAAAGAACCAAAAAATAAAAATAAAACGAGATTAAAAAAAAAGATAAACTGAAAATAAACAAACTAAATCTAGAAACAAAGAATATAAAATGATATAACTATTAAAAGAAAAATAAAAACTAGATATAAAAGAAAAATAAATAAATAAAACATAACAAATCTATTAAATGATGTAACTTTAAATCATCATTGTGTAACGTTAGTTATAAACTTATTAAATGATGTAACATTAGTAGATCATTGTGTAACTTTAGTCCGGAATGGTGTAACTTTAATTTAGATCTAAAAAAAATCAACCAAACACCAACAAAAAAAAACCAAACACCAACAAAAAAACAGAACAAAAAAAACGAGATCTATAATAAAAAAAAAAAAAGAAATTCAAAAAATAAAAAAACATAACAAATCTGAAAAATAAAAAACGAGATTTGAAATAGTGGTAGTTTTTAACCTTTTTTCAGATCTAAAACGAGATTAAAAAAAATTGATGATACAAATTTAAAAAAAAAAAAAAGAACAAGAAGACGAGAAGACGGCGGGGTAAGAGGGGAGACGACGGAGGAGAGGAGGGAATGAGGGGAGACAACGGCGGGGGACGAAGGCAGGGGAAGGCGGGGAGACGACGGCAGGGACGGCGGGGGACGGCGGCGATGGAGGAGGGACAGTGGAGGAGAAGGAGGAAGGTGGAGAGGAGGATGGTGCGGCGGTGAAGGTGGCGGTGTAGGGAGGAGGAGGTGGCGGCGGTTCGAAGGTGGCGGGTGGGCCGTCGGGTAGTTTTTTTTAGGATTTTTTTGGTTTTTTTTTTTAGAGGATATAGAGAGAGAAGGGAGGTAGAAAGAGAATGAGAGGATGTGAAAATGAAGAAAAAGAGTGAAAAATGGGTATTTATATTAGGGTTTAAAGAAGATGGATTGTGTGTGTCTCACAATCTTGACCCTTCATTTTGTTTTAATCCTAGCCATTCATCCTCTTGATCCAATGGCTAGGATTAGGACTCAGTGACTCAAAAGAGAAGGAGGGACTCATTTGAACCCACTTCTATATATATATATATATATATATAGGATCCGGTGAGTTCACCTAAATATTTGAGTCCATGAGTCCAGCTATACAATATCACAGATTATAGAAAAAAAATATCACTGATTAAACTAAACAGTATCACGAAAAAAAACAGCACAAAAGGGTGAAAAATATTATATGTAATACTACACGCCGTTGACGACGACCACCCACCCACCCACCAATAACGGCGACATATCAAGGACCTACATAACACAAGCAAACAATTTTTCGGCACCGTCGTCACCCATTATTTATCTCATGTTTTCTTTTCAATTTTCATATTCCTCCACCCTTACACATTACTCCTACTCGGAGCTCAAACCACCCTCAATCACAACAAAATTTGTCATTGTCGTCGTTAAATAAAGGGTCTCGTCGTCGCCTATGAAGAAAAATGCCAGAGCCAAAGATGCTTAGTAGAGAGGAAATATGATAAATGAAGCTATATACAATAAACTTTGGTGAAGCACCGATAATAGTGACTTTCCGGCATGAAATGGCAAGAGAATAATGATGTTTTTTTAGAGCTTCGGTGTTGGAATCAGTTAGTGTGAAAAACATTATGAGAAAAAAAGTTAGTAATAGTGCACGAAAGTTATTCAGCGTTGTGATATTGTATATTATAGCCAGTGATATTGTTTAGTATAACTTGTGATATTGTATCCTGGACTCACGGACTCAAAAAGATAAGGTGGACTCACATGATCCTAATTCTATATATAATGTATATTATATAATATCAGATATATATATATATATATATATATATATATATATTATAATATATATATATATATATATATATACCGGTGATAATAAATGTTTAATTTATTGTGTGTGGTTATTTATTATTATTGTTGTTAATTAAGAGAATTTATTTATATAACATATATATATATATATATACATATATATATATATATATACATATATATACATATATATATATTGAAATGTAGATACATAATAAGATGAAAAGATTAGAACGACAGTGGATGTATGAAAGATTAGACGAAAAAAAGAAACCCAAGCTAATATTTGCAAATGGGGTGAAAGAGTTTATTGAATTCGCGGTACAATCTAGTGAGTTTAAGGATTTAGGCGATTAAATGAGGTGTCCGTGTAAGAAATGCGATAACTTAGCTTTTAAATCGAAAACGGAGATTCAAAATCATCTATGCTCGAATGGTTTTACTGATAATTATTATGTATGGAAGTATCACGGTGAGAATTTGGCTACCAAAGAGAGTTCAAGTACTATCGTAGGTAGTGAGAATCCTTACCGGGAGTTGGTTGAAGATGCATTACGTGATAATGTTGAGAAAATAATGGAGGCTCGACTTAATCCCGACGACCTTAGCGATGAAGAAGTTCGTTATACCCCACATCCCTAAGTGTCTTCCTTTTTTAGAATGTTAAATAAAGCCGAACAATCAGTGTATGAGGGAAGTAGTATGAGTTTGTTGCAAGCGGCTGCAAGGTTGGTAGTACTCAAATGTTAGAACAACTTATCTCTTAGATGCGCCAATGGGTTTATGTCGTTCATAAGTGACATTATTCCAAAAAAGAATCAAATGGCACGCAATTTTCAAGAGATTAAGAATTTGCTTAAGGGACTCCAACTACCACATGTGAAAATCAATGCATGTCCTACTGGTTGCATGCTTTTTTGGGAAGAAAATGCTAATCTTGAGGAATGTACCAAATGTCATGCCTCTCGGTTAAAGGTAAAAATAATTTAAGCGGCCGAAAGCGAATACCTTGTAAACCACTAACTTATTTCCCGCTTGCACCAAGGTTACAACGATTAATTGCAACCAAACACATAGCAGGTGAGATGAGTTGGCACCAATAAACTCTCGATTGAGAGAAAGAGGGAGAATGGCACACCCAAGTGATGGAGAAGCGTGGAAACATTTCGAAAGAGAGCATCCGGAACTTGCAAGTGAGCCTCGCAATGTTTGCCTAGGTTTGTGTTCAGATGGACTTTCACCTTATGGCCAATTCGCGAAGTCTTACTCGTGTTGGCCCGTGATTGTCACCATGTACAACTCAACCTCTTGTTTATGCGTGAAGAGACAATTTATGTTCTTATCTATGATCCTTCCAGGTCCTAGTAACCCTAAAGCAAAATTGGATGTCTACCTCCAACCGTCGATCAAAGAGTTGAAAGAACTTTGGGAAATCGGTGTGGATACCTACGATGTCTCTAAGAAACGTAATTATCAATTAAAAGTGGCATTACTGTGAACGATCATTGATTTTCCTGCATATGACATGTTTTCCGGTTGGTCCACAGCCGGATACCGTGCTTGTCCTTATTGTCTTCAAAAAGATCCTAAATCCTTTTTTCTTAAACATAGTCGAAAGGTTTGTTGGTTTGATTGTCATCGTACTTTCTGAAAACCTAATCATCCTTTCCGCAACAATTGTAAGCATTTTCTAAAGAATAGGAAAATTGATAATACCACAGCTGTAACCAAATTAACTGGTGCTGAGGTCTGGGATTCGGTAAAAGGTTTACCAAAAGTTGTCGAGTCTTCTGCTGAAGAAATGAAAAGATTGAAAGACGACAAAACTGAAGCTTGGTGGAAACAAAGCATATTCTGGGAATTTTTTTATTAGAAGACATTGTTGATTCGACACAACTTAGATGTTCTGCACATTGAGAAAAACTTTTTTTGAACTGCTTATCAACACGGTGATGAATGTAACAAAGAAAACTTCGTTTGGCCCTAAGTGTAAAGCTGACTTTCTTGAGTATTGCTTGAAACGACCCATATCATCTAGGTTTGTTTTAGAGACAGCAGAGAACAAGGCTCTATGCGAATGGGTTGCTAGTTTGAAATTCCCGGATGGTTATGCTTCAGATTTGAGTCGGTGTGTTGACCATAGAAATTTGGTGTTGCATTCTATGAAAAGTCATGATTGTCATGTCTCTATGGAACGGTTACTTCCTGTTGCATTGAAACATTTTCTACCGATGAATTCTTGGAATGCTATAACTGAGATAAGCCAATTTTTTAGAGACTTGTGTACTTCTACAATTAAATTTGATTCCATGGAACATCTAGAGTCAAACATTGCAGAGATATTATTCCAGTTAGAAATGATATTTCCCCCTTCTTTCTTCCATTCCGTGGAGCATTTACCTATTCACTTTTCTTATGAAGCAAAGGTTGGAGGACCTGTTCAATATCGATGGATGTATCCATTTGAGAGGTTCCTTAATCATTTGAAAAAGAAGGTTGGCAACAAAGCGTGGGTCGAGGGTTCCATATGCAACGCTTTTTTGTTAGAGGAAATTTCAAATTTTTTTTCCCTATATTTTGAAGATCACATTGACACAAAAGCGAAGGACTTGGAGGTTGGTGTGAATTTCGATAACCCGCTAGATTCAAATATACTCGAGTTGTTCAATGATGACTTTGTGGGAAATATCGGCATACTTCCCTTTAGAAATTTCGGATTATAATGAAATTATAACTATATGAATTTCTAGTCATAAAAGAAATTGCATAATATAAACAAGAGATTAAGAAATAACCTTCGGTCCTAGAAAAAGGCCTAAGAACAAATACCAAAGTAGGTATTCTCCTAATCGTTACACCAAGATGGTTCAAGAAATGCCTTCGTCGTGCTAGAACGAATACCCAAAAATTACTTCTAATTTTGTGTGTATATTGATGATGAATATGAAGATGAATGAGAGAGTCAAAAATCAGAATTTTCTTCTTCTCTTTTCACCCTTATGCCGTCACTTTTGCAGTCAATTAGGGTTTTTTTGGAAAAACTTCTTTTTCTCCCTGTATGTGCCGTGAGATTGAGAGGAGAGAAAGAAAAAACCTAGTTTCCTTATTTAACTCAACCTATATTAGGTAGTTAGCATATATCATTTAATATATACATAATGTAATATGTATTCTAATTATTACTAGTAATGTACCGTCACATAAACCGAGTAATGCCGGACCAATACACTATAATAAAATCGTGTAATACATATCCGCCAACTTAAATATAACAGTTTACATTTAGTTTAGACCAACATTATATACATGGATTAAATATAACATTTTATATTCAATTACCAGCTAACATTATTTAATCGTTATTAAATAATCGTATCATCATCACATTGACTACCTTTTAGTCAAATACATCGACTAACCTTTTAGTCATTTAATAAGGCATCAATATGATTATTTTCTTAAATAATCACATCTCTCAAACACATCATTTAGGTGTGACTTTTAGGGATCAGTTGATCACCGCCATCTGTATGACAATAACGTCAAACTTATCTAGCAAGCCAACCGTTATCGATAAACGTTAATCAACTGATTATAATACAAAGTATACCCTGTGAACCTTAGCTGTTATCACACTAACTGTGGAGGACACTAGCTCCAACAATCTCCCACTTGTCCTTACAAGTGTATGTGCGATAACCGATTCTCATATCCTTAAATTTCTCCCACTCAATGTAAAACAATTTGCAAAGTCCGCATTCACAAAGGTCGTATTTTACAAGTGATCAGTATCAAGAGTGGTTTTCCCGACTAGAGAGTAACTCAACTGATAAACGAATCATTATTCGAGCATGGCCATGCATTTCAGTTACTACTCCTCGAGTGGCCCTGAGAAATAACAAAACCTGATAAAGGGTTGGATATTTTCCTCAACTCGAATCCTGCAGATGTAAGCACAGTATGAAATGACCCAGTAAAAATCTGCTTGGCCTCCTGTTACGGTCGACCGTGAGAAAGAAACCAAAGTCACCCAAAAACTGCCTTAATCTCAAGAGACAGTCGATAGTCAAAAGAATCGACTCTAGGAACACTATGGACGTCCAAGCCACGACCTGGCACCGAATGTTGTTAAACATTTAGGACTCCATAACGTCGTCACGAATTACAATGTCCTACGAGGTATCCTTATAACTCGTATTTGTGATCGATCAGTCAACAGTTTGACTTATGGCTCGTTGAACCCACCATCAATCGACTTAACAATATAATAGCCAGAGTTATCAGCTCATGTAGGCGATTACGGACCAAAACACATATAATGTTATTCAGTTCACTTTGTGGTGTTCAATGTTGTCCATACAATCCACATGAAAAACAAAATATGAAAACAATACGATGAAGTTATTATTAGTATATGAAAAAGATGTATCTAATTCATACAAACAGCTAATACAACTCAGGAACACGTTTAATTCCCATGGAAGTAACGTGCCCTACATGCTTATCATGTCTTAACGGTTTAGTGAGAGGATCTGCTATGTTATCATCCGTAGCAATCTTGTCTATCACTATCTCCTTTTGCTCCACGTAATCTCTGATCATGTGAGCCTTCCGAAGTACATGTCTAGATTTGTTGCTAGACTTAGGCTCCTTAGCCTGGAAGATGGCACCTCTATTATCACAATAGATGGTGATCGGGTCATTCGAACTAGGAACTATGGCAAGTCCTTGTAAGAATTGACGCATCCATATAGCTTCCTTTGCAGCCTCTGAAGCGGCATAGTACTCGGACTCAGTCGTAGAATCTGCTATAACACTCTGCTTGGAGCTTTTCCAGCTGACCGCAGCGCCATTAAGAGTAAATACGAACCCAGACTGAGATTTCGAGTCATCCCGATCCGTTTGGAAGCTAGCATCTGCGTAACCGGTTGCGCAAAGCTCAGTCTCTCCTCCATAAGTCAATAACCAATCGTTAGTCCTCCGTAGGTACTTAAGGATATTTTTAACAGCCATCCAGTGTGTTTCAGCTGGATTGCCTTGGTACCGACTGGTCATACTCAAAGCATATGCCACGTCTGGACGTGTGCATATCATGGCATACATGATCGATCCTATAGCTGACGCATAAGGAATTCGACTCATGTGCTCGACCTCTTCAGATGTCTTGGGTGCCTGAGCTTTACTCAAATGCATCCCAGACGTCATTGGAAGATACCCCTTCTTGGAGTTGGTCATGCTGAACCTTTCAAGAATCTTATCTATATAAGACTCCTGACTGAGTGATAACATCCGTCGTGATCTATCTCTGTAGATACGGATTCCCAATATGCGCTGTGCCTCGCCCAGATCTTTCATCTGGAAATGGTTCTTTAACCATACCTTAACCGAAGATAAGAGAGGGATATCATTCCCTATCAAGAGTATGTCATCGACATACAATATCAAGAAAACGATTTTACTCCCACTCGACTTGACATATAAGCATGGTTCCTCAACCGATCGAGTGAAACCATTTGCTTTTATGACTTGGTCGAAACGATGATTCCAACTCCGAGAAGCTTGCTTAAGTCCATAAATGGAACGCTTAAGCTTGCACACTTTCTTAGGATTTTTAGGGTCAATGAAACCTTCGGGTTGTACCATGTACAACTCCTCCTCCAAATAACCGTTTAAGAAGGCGGTTTTCACGTCCATCTGCCAAATTTCATAGTCATGAAAAGCGGCAATCGCTAAGATTATCCGAATGGAACGCAGCATGACTACGGGTGCAAAAATTTCATCATAATGCAATCCTTGCACTTGAGTGAAACCTTTTGCCACTAGTCGTGCCTTATAGGTGTCTGGTTGTCCCCCTACGGAATGCTTTATCTTGTAAAGCCATTTGCACTGAAGAGGCCGAACCTTATCAGGCAAATCAACCAGATCCCATACGTCATTCTCATACATAGAGTCCATCTCGGATTGCATGGCCTCAAGCCATAGCTTTGAGTCGGAACAGGTCATGGCTCCTTTATAGGTAGCGGGTTCGTTACTCTCTAGGAGCAAAACATCGTCTCTATCGTTCTCCTCGACCATACCAATGTATCTGTTTGGAGGTATGGAGACTCTACCCGACCTTCTAGGTTCCTCAAGAATATTAAACGCAGCAGAAGATGAAGGAACATCTTCCTCCATCGGTTGCTCGGTTGTTGGTTCTTGAATCTCCGACAGATCGAAGGTTCTATCAATCGTCTTGTTCTCGAGAAATTCATTCTCTAGAAACTTTGCACTAGCCGCAACAAAAACACGTTGTTCGGTAGGCGAATAAAAGTAATGACCAAACATTCCTTTTAGATAACCAATAAAGTATGTCTTGACCGATCGCGGGCCGAGCTTATCCTCGTGTCTCCACTTGACATAAGCCTCGCAGCCCCAAACCCGAATAAAGGACAAGTTAGGGACTGTTCCCTTCCACATTTCAAATGGAGTCTTGTCAACAACTTTAGACGGACTTCGGTTAAGTATAAGAGCAGCTGACAAAAGAGCATAGCCCCACAATGAATCAGGCACTACCGTGTGACTCATCATGGATCGAACCATATCAAGTAATGTTCGATTTCTCCGTTCGGACACACCATTTAATTGAGGTGTTCCAGGTGGAGTTAACTGTAGTACTACACCACAGTTTTTAAGGTGTTGATCAAACTCATTCGAAAGATATTCGCCACCACGATCTGAACGTAGTGCTTTAATCTTTCTACCCAGCTGGTTTTCAACCTTATTCTGGTATTCCTTGAACTTATCAAAGGACTCACTTTTGTGCTTCATTAAGTAGACATATCCATATCTACTCAAATCGTCCGTGAAAGTGATAAAATATCTATAGCCATCTCTAGCGTTGATTGACATAGGTCCACACACATCAGTATGTATGAGTCCTAATAGGTCAGCAGCGCGCATTCCAACACCTTTGAAGGAAATTCGAGTCATTTTGCCTATGAGACATGATTCACACGTGCCAAATGATGCATAGTCAAATGGGGAGATAGTCCCATTGTCAATGAGCTTCTTCACGCGTTTTTCATTTATGTGTCCCATACGGCAATGCCATAGATAAGTTTGATCTTTGTCACCAACCTTTACCTTTTTATTACTCACATGCAATATATCTGTGGTTTGATCTAAAACATAAATCCCATTCATGGAAACTGCTTTACCATAAATCATTTCGTTAAAGGAGAAAATACAGCTATTATCCTTTATTACAAATGAAAAACCGTTTTATCGAGTACGGAAACAAAAATAATGTTTTTAGATAAACTGGGTACATAGTAACAGTTATTTAAAAATAACTCAAATCCACTCGGGAGTTGGATTACATATGTTCCCACTGAAATGGCAGCTACTCTTGCTCCATTCCCCACTCGCAGGTCCACATCACCCTTTTCGAGAGTTTTGATGTTTCTTAGGCCCTGCAAATGATTACACAGATGAGAACCACAACCAGTATCAAGTACCCAAGTTCCGAAACTTGCATGGTTAATCTCAATCATATGAATAAAAGATGACATACCAACAGGAGTGACGCGGCCTGCTTTTACGTCTTCAGCATACACGGGACAGTTCCGCCTCCAATGCCCAGTCTTGTGGCAATGGTGGCACTCCATGTTTTCTTTGCTCTTTGTCTTGCCTTGTGAGCTACTGCTAGTCTCACCAGGCCCACTCTTGCCCTTTCCTGGCTTCTTGAACTTCGGCTTCCCTACAGCTAGGTCGGCCTGAGCCTTGCCCTTACCCTTACCCTTGTTTGCAATCATGAGAACGTCCTGCTTCAGGCTCCCACTCAATTTCAGATCCTTCTCAGTCTGTATGAGAAGTGAGTGTAGCTGATGAGGATTTCTCTTCAAATCATTCATATAGTAATTTGCCCTGAATTGGGCAAAACCATCATGAAGTGAATGAAGCATGCGGTCAATGACCACGCTCTCTTTGATTTTGCAATCAAGTGCCTCCAGTTTTTCGAGATTCTCGATCATATCGAGAATGTGTGGGCTAACCGGTTGGCCCTTCTGGAGTTTCGCTTCAAAGAAGCGAGTGGTAAGCTCATACATAACGATCTGCGGTGCTTTTGAGAACTCGTTAGTGAGCGTGGTGAAAATCGTTTTTGCACCTTGGGCAATGAATCGTCTTTGCAAATTGGATTCCATTGAAAAGATGAGTACGTTCTTTATCGCACCCGCCTCCATTACGAAATCACTATAAGCAAGTGATTCATTTGCTCCTGCATTGGGGCCTGGGTTATGCGGTTGTGGCTCAGTCAAGTACTTGAGCTTACCGTCAGCTATGGCAGCATTCCGTAATGAAGCCTCCCAGTCCGCAAAGTTGGACCCGTTATTCTTCAGTCGCGTGTATTGATTCATGTTGTCCATGAACATCTTAAGCCAGGATTCGCGTGCGAGCGTGGCACTTGGCATAGAGGCATCAGCATGTCCAGCCATTTGTTATAACAGTTTTATCGATATAAATGAATGCTACACTGCGAAAAAAGGAGATAAAACATAATAAGCATTTTCATCGTTTTAATTAAGTCTAATGCAAAACCGATTAATGCGAAGACTCTTGCATTTATACAATTGACCTCCCTCAAGTATTATATAAATGATCCCAAGACTCAATTTCTGTAAATTGATAAGCCAACTTTTTGGCTAATTCTACTTTTAGAATTCCTGGTCGATAAATTTCTGTAAATTCTATCTTTAGTCCATCACAATCACGAGATATTACTTGGACTATAATGTTGATGTAAATAGGTCAACACATACTACTTATCCAACGTAGAAGGGGTCATATGGAGAGTAAGGTCCTATATGCCTACCGACGAAGAAGGGATTCATAGCAGTTTTCCCTATAAAGACTAATCTCAATTTTAGGTTTTAGAGGAAGGTCCATCAGCTTTAATTTTATTCATTTAAGTGAACGAATGATCTAGCATTTAAAGAATGAATAATTTAAGATGATAGCTTTTAGAATTTTGAGTGACATCTGGATGTCCATGATAATTAACATACAATCTATATGATTCAATTTTCATGCAATTAAGTAGTAGTAGGTGGTTTGGTTTAGGCGGAATATGATGCAATAACTATCATGCAAAAGAAAAACAATAAGAACGGAAAAATGAAAAACAAAGTACAAAGTCCTAGTGTGGCCTATCCTATCAAAATAGAACAAAAATACACTTTGGAATCCATCCTTATGGACCCTAGAAGCTTGATTTGATGTTCCATCTTGGTCCATGTAGCGGGAGTGAGCTATCCGATATCCATCTTTGGTCTTCTCAAAATACAATTTTTAAAAATTACAAAATATAAACCTATTTACATTCTAATTTAAAAATTATAATTAAAAATTACAAAGGGGAGATTCGAGATCTCAAAATACATCAAAGACCATGTTACCATCATTACGATAACACAATCTACTAAGGCCACACTAAGCACTACAAATTACAACCTCTTGTAAAAATACCAAAATAATCCATTCATCCATTCATTCATTCAACAAAATAAAAATGCATCAACAAAATAAATTAAACATTCAAAACATAATTCATTAATTATGATGATTAATTTATCCAAACCCCCTTTAAAATGATCAAAATTATGTGACAATTCATTAATTGTACACAACAATTTTAATCAACCATAATCCAATTTAATTCATATTATCGGGTATAACATAAATTAAATTTAACATTATTTTAAACCTTTTTAAAATAATAGGGTATCTATCATTGTGAACTTTTTCACAACAACAAAACAACATACATTATCTTTATAATGCAATAAACAAAACAAAAAAAAAATTAAAAAAAAAAAATTCACTATTCACGGATGAACAGTACCCGTGAACAGTAGCAGTTACAAATTTTTTTTTTTATTTTTTTTTTTCTCGGTTTTAAAAAAAAATAAAACAAACACAAATTAATCTTGTTTAATTTGATCATGCTAATAAAACTAGATCGGTACAAACATTCAACATCTAATCATTATTAAACATTGATACAAACTAGATGATTCAAATTAATCTTTTAAAATGAATATCTAAATCATGATTAATCGATTATCAAAATACTCAACTAATCATAATTGTTTTGTAAATTCATACCGAAAAATTTAGCACAATGAATGTTCTTTAACATCCAAAACAAATTCCATTTTCATTTCAATTTAATCCTCATTAAATCAAAACATCAACTAATTCATTATATTATTATCTTAACACATTAAAACAACAACATATATGAATCAAAAATGGAACCCTCAAAAAAAAAAATCAATTCACAGCTAAAAAAAAAATTCTCGGCTGGAAAAAAAAAATACAGCAACTTTTTTTTTTTTTTAATTTTTAAATTATACCAATCATTTATTGAAAAACATATAAAATAATTTCATAGCCTAAGGCTCTGATACCACTTGTGGGAAATATCGGTATACTTCCCTTTAAATATTTCGGATTATAATGAAATTATAACTATATGAATTTCTAGTCATAAATGAAATTGCATAATATAAACAAGAGATTAAGAAATAACCTTCGGTCCTAGAAAAAGGCCTAAGAACAAATACCAAAGTAGGTATTCTCCTAATCGTTGCACCCAAGATAGTTCAAGAAATGCCTTCGTCGTGCTAGAACGAATACCCAAAAATTACTTCTAATTTTGTGTGTATATTGATGATGAATATGGAAATGAATAAGAGAGTTCAAAATCTGAATTTTTCCTCCTCTTTTTCACTTGTGTGTGCCGTGAGAATTAGAGTAGTCTAGGGTTTGATTTTTTTTTTTTATCTCACTTGAGCCGTGAGAATTCAAGAGGAAAGAATCCAAAAATCCAAAAACTCTAGTTTCCTTATTTATCTCAACCTCTATTAGGTAATTAGCATATAATTTTATATGTACATAATGTAATATGTATTCTAATTATTATTAGTAATGGACCGTCACATAAACCGAGTAATGCCGGACCAATACACTATAATAATATCGTGTAATACATATTCGCCAACTTAAATATAACAGTTTACATTTAGTTTAGACCAACATTATATACATTGATTAAATATAACATTTTATATTCAATTACCATCTAACATTATTTAATCGTTATTAAATAATCGTATCATCATCACATTTGACTAACCTTTTAGTCAAATACATCGACTAACCTTTTAGTCATTTAATAAGGCATCAATATGATTATTTTCTCAAATAATCACATCTCTCAAACACATCCTTTAGGTGTGACTTTTAGGGATCATTTGATCACCGCCATCTGTATGACAATAACGTCAAACTTATCTAGCAAGCCAACCGTTATCGATAAACGTTAATCAACTGATTATAATATAAAGTATACCCTGTGAACCTTAGCTGTTATCACACTAACTGTGGAGGACACTAGCTCCAACATACATCCGTGTTCATTGGCATCCACGAGAGTCATTCTAGACATAGAATGCTAAGGGTAACGATTTCTTAGTGTTCATGTCATTACTTTGTGTCTTGACATGACATAAAGTATTCAAACGGTTCCAACTTTCCACAAAAGTTGGTGGCGACTCCACAAATGCGTGTTTTCACGCTTGTCCCTCGTTTCTCCAGCCGTAGTAACTCGTGCACCACAGTTTGGAAAGGATCGCAAAACCCGTGTATCACAGTTTGGGATTATGGTATATTTGGTGGTGTGATATTAGAGTGTTAAGCGATTTTCAGTGAGACAGAATGATGGCACTAAAGAAAATAGGTAAGAGTTTAATGGGGAATTGGCTTAGAGGGCGCATCAGCGTTTTGAGAAGAGCAAATTGCCTTATAGTAGTTAGCCTTATTTTGTGGAATATTTAGAATGAATGGTGATTGGTTGTTGAGTGAGGTGAATAGTGATTAGTTATGCTATTGAGGTATTATTATAGGCATGGATGTTGAGTGGTGGTGTTGGTTATATAGTGATGATCAGCTGTAGTTACGTGAAGGTATAAAACTATTGGTATGGGAGCATGGATGATAGTAATAATGTTAAGGGCTTGAGTGTGGGCGAACTTCTAGGACAAAGTTCAGTTTAACGGAGGTAGAATTATAGAATCGCATGTTAGCATAATGAGATGGGTGATGTGGGTGTTGTAGTATCATTAAAGAAAAAGTGTTGGTAAGTGTTAGTTCGAATGTCTTGTGGAGGAATTTTTATGTGGTAAGGGTCAATGTATGTATTGTTGAAGTTTTGGGTTTAGGTTGTTGTAGCGGATTGTGACGGGTTTTGGGGGTACCTTTAGTATACGATGATGCCAGTGTTAGCTTGAATGATTGGTTTCTTTTGTTTGTAATGCGGGTGCATGTGAACTTCGGGGACGAAGTTCATTTTTAAGGAGGAAAGAATGTGATAGTTTGTATTAGTTTAGTAAGACTTCCACTTTATTATTGGTCTTAGTGTGTCTGATGGAGACTTGGTATTGGTTTGTTCCGAGTTGATATGTGATTGGTAGAGTCCTTGTTTTTGGAATGTTGGGAGTTTGGCTAGAGGTCATAGTGTTTGGCTTGTTGTGTATGTTATTGTCTTGTGTTGTGTTTTGAGGTCGGAGTATGAGTTGTGAACTTCGAGAACGAAGTTCGTTCTTAAGGAGGGAACACTGTAATACTCCGTAATTTTGAGTACTAGGTACTCGGTCGAGTTAGGCTTACTCGACCGAGTGGATGGGGTACTCGGCTGAGTAAAGGGTATTCGGCCGAGTTAGGTTGGTGTGTCCGTTGAGAAGTATTCTGTTCTTGGGCACTCGGCCGAGTGTGGTGAGCATTCGACCGAGTAAGGTGTATGTACTCGACCGAGTACATCGGTCTGCGGGAAGTATTTCGGACGGTTTGATTAAGGATTATTAAGAAAGATTAAAACATAATTTCACTTTACGTTTCATTATCAAAAACCTAACCTCTCTAAAACTCTCACAAAACTTCTAAAATCATCCTTAATCATTCCAAGCCGGATCTATTGCTTTTGTCTTGCTGATTCCAGTCGGTAAGTGATTCCTCTACATGGTTATTGTTATTATTTGTATTGAATTATGTAACCCTAATTGAATTGGGGGAAAAAGGTAAAAGGGTTAGTATTAATTATATGATTATTACATGTACAGGTGGAGAATTCGTAGATGAGGATTTTTGATTCCTTGCTTGTGATAAATTGCGGATTTGCTAAAAGGTGGGGTTTCCCTACTCAGTAATGTTTATGCTGATGTGATAAGATGTTTGGATTATGTTATTTTATTGATTGATGATGATGATGATGGAGTTCGGGATTGGAGTTTGGGTTGTTACGATGGTTACTATGTTGGTGACTCCGTCGGGAGACGATTTCACACCCCAAGTTCGCCTCTCGTAGATTTCCCGTTATAAGGGGGATGTGCACATTAATGTTTCGGGTTGCCTCACTGTGGTGAGATGGAAGTTCGACACCTATGGCCGCGGTCTAGGGTTAATTGGTGGTTTTTGTAGAGCAGGGATGGTAACCTGAGTCTACTGAGGTAACCGCTGAGGTGGCCCTCCGGTTTCTCTTTCCCTTTTGCTTGTTTTGTACGTTGGTCGGTATATTATGTTACTGACCTCATTTAATGTTTTCAAAACTGCTGTGATCCATTGGGGTACGGTGAGCAGGTGATCAACATGTAACTAGATGAGCTGCGCTGAGATGTTGATGGGGATCACCAATATCGAGTCATAGCTTTCGCGGAGTCTAATGGAGTCTTAGACATTAGTTATTCTATAGTAGTTTGGCACTTTGTTATTTGGATTGTTTGGTAAGACGGTATGCCGTCTATTTGAGACCGTGTGTTGGATTTAATTATTGATTTAATAAAGTATTGTTCCTTTATAGTGAGTTTTGATATGTACTACTTTGGGGAACCGAGATAGTAACATCTCTATGTGCGGGGGAGGTCTTGTAAGGCTCCTTGGAATATGAGGGTGTTACACAATCCTCCATAACCATCATTATACCCCACTTGTGCATTTAATAATCCACTAAATCCCTCTTTCTCTCCACTTCAACCGTGACCATCCTTCCTCCTCAAAACCCCAAAACCCCTTTCCCTTTCAACCATCATCTTCAATATTTCCCTTCTCTGACGAAATTTGTTAGTTCTATTTTCAATCAAAATTGGATTGCATGCATTTTGCTTAGGAGTGCACGTTGCCTCTCCATCCTTGACTTATTTATAAGGGGGATTTAATGTCGGTTTGATCCCTCATTTTTCATTATCTCTCTCATAAAAAGTTGTATCGTTAACCATATCTTTATCTTTAGCGTTGGATACTCCATGAATGATTTCTCAACTACATCAATTAGCTCGTCTAAGTCTCCGTCCCCTTCTTTTGTTGTAATGACTAAATTGCACTTAAAAAATCAAGATCCAAGATATTCAAATTTGGTGAATTTGCTGGTTGAAACGTTAATCCTATTTCAAACCCATTTTGTGAAGTGACTCTTTTAAATTCTCAATCGTGGGGATCAATGTGGGTTCTTGCATTATCATGTTGTATGAAATTTTTGTGCCACTAATATCCTTAATCCTCAATAGGTCATCTAGTTTGAATGGGTAGAACCACCATTCAATTAAAAAAGTCCTTATAAGAGGTTCCCTAGTAATTAAAGGAAACACTGAAAAAATTTCATGAAGGGACCATAGCAACTAAACATGAGTTATATATTGGAGAAAAGGGGAAATTCCAACGGCAACAACAAAATTAATTTGAAAAATGTAATAAATAAATGCCGCTCATACTTGAACAATTTGTTTCCGAAAATACCCCTCCATTCTCCTGACACTCCTCCTCCAACAGTTCCCGAATTCAAAACCCCTCTTCTCCAGTGTCTTATCTCACACTTCTCCTCCTCTTCCCCTCTTCTCTCATACTCATACTCCTTCTCCTCGTATTCTTTTTCTTTTCTTAAATTCTAAGTGCCAATAAATTAAAACGTAGAGGGTAATGGTTTGAGTAATCTGAGGGAGCTTGGGCGTGTTAACTAAATTAAATCAAATTAAATCAAATGATGGTAATGTACAAACCAAGGCGGCATGGCTGGCAGCTTCCGCTTCATCGTTTACAGGTAAATCGTCCCTCCGTTGGAATGCTGCTGTTTTGGTAGTTGATCTAGGCTTATTTCTGCATATATTTAAACCCATTATTTTGCCAGATTGTAGGAATGCTCGTCTACACGTCACTGGTGGCGGCCTTTTACTCCTTTTTCGCTCCGTTTCTGGGCAATCGCATCGCTATCATCACTGTCCTCTCCCTTTTTTCTTCTCTCGTAAGACCCCCTAAATCCTTTTCATATTTTAGATTTAATGGCAAACTCTCATTATTAACCCTTATTAAGAACAAATGTGGAGAGTATAACTGGGATGGAAGTAGTATTTCTTAACCACATAGTGACAACTACGACGGCTGCTTTTTCAGGCACTCTCAGTAGCAGTACTATTTATCAGGTGTACAGCCACTGATCCATCTGACAAAGCTAGATATCATCGCAAGACGATGAAAATAAAAAAGAAATCCTCCTCCTTGAAGCTCAACTATGGTTTCCTACTAGGGCAGATTCTGATCAGGGCATTCAGAAGGATGGAGCGCAAGTTCCTTAAGACTTGTATACGAAGGAAATACTCGGTCCTTACCCCCCATGTTCACCTTCAGCCCCTTCTCCCTTTCCCCCTTGTTATCAAAGATGACTACGACCATCAGGAGGATCTTGAGGATCTCGAGTTTTGCTCATTATGTAACTTCCAGGTTCACAAACACAGCAAGCATTGCCGGACTTGCAATTGTTGTGTCGAGGGCTTTGATCACCATTGTCGGGTCAGTGAGACCATCCATTTCCTTTCTTCAATACTCTCTTTTTTTGCGTCACAAATGCTCTTATAAGACTGATCCGTATACTGTTATAACATGAAGCCGTCTTACAAGAGACTAACACATTCATATATTTCTGCCAGTGGTTGAACAACTGTGTGGGGAAAAAGAATTACACTACATTCATCCTTCTTATGATATCGCTCTTGTTAATGGTACATATTACAGCTCTTGTTTTTGTTCCTTTTCCTATTCAATCTATAGCTTGTTTCACAAATTTAGCTTCACATTGCAGCTTCTTTCGGAAGCAGGAACAGCAATTGCCGTATTCATTCGATGCTTTGCGGATAAGGAAAGGATTGAACTAGAACTAGCCACATATCTTCATGTCAAGTTTCCTAGAGGACTCCTCATAGCATTTTCTGTATGTATTTCCTTGTCGTTCACCTCACCCTCTGTTGACACTTGACACCATATCATAACCATATCATCATTCACTAAGTTATTTCTGTGTCCGCAAACTGTGTAGGTAATATTATTTGTGATAACAACATACGGTTGTGCAGCACTTGGTCAGCTCTTTTTCTTTCATATACTCCTCATTCGGAAGGTACAATCTCAGAACTGCTTTGCCCTTTGCTCAAGTTGATCCCTGCGCCTATATAAACCTAGTGAAACTAACCTGGCTCGGCGTGACAAGGTGTCCAAATATATAAACCCATATATGGCTTGGACCTGAGTTGACATCCGATACTAATTTTGATACTCTCAACGGACTCATACTCATTCCTGAACAACCCAAAAAAAAAAGCGAACTAAAATAATACCTTTACCCAAAGTGACTCGACTTGAATGCAAACATACCCAAAATGACCAGGTCAGAACTAACCTGATACAGACCGGAACAAAATGTCCGATGAGAAACAAATATTTTGGGATCTGCGATTGCTTGTGACTTTAGGAAGTTCCATATATCTACCGTTCTATGTAGCACGATACTTCATAAGAAATTTGAGTTGACAAATGCTATCATGTTTTCATACAATGATGGAGAGATGAAATGTAATGTTTTCAGGGAATGAGAACATATGATTACATAGTGGCTATGAAAGAGGCGCATCAATTCAATGTTTCCAACCCATTTAGTGATTCTGATTTCTCATCAGATGATGATATCAGCGAACCTGATTCACCCACAAGGCCAATTATCATGGTAAGCCTGTCTTCTTGTCCATAATTTGTATTTTTGATTAGTGTATTTGCTCCTCTTTTTTAGCTATTGTTATAACAAAACTGACCCCACTCCATGAAGCCTGTAATTGAACAGAAACAAAGGACAAACGATTTGATCCAGATTTTGCTGTCCCCGACCTAGCCTTGACACCCTAAGTGACTTGATTTTTGAACTCGAAATGACCTTGGCCTTGGGTAGAACTGATCGACTCAAATGACCTGTTTGCCAAGTATACGATGACTAACGCGCTCTACAAATTTTTATTTTCCAGAGCCCTGAGCGAATCGCTGTAAGGATTGATACAGAATCAGGCCTGACATCAAACCAAAGCTTCCGTCCGAGCATTGATCCCTGGAAGCTAATACAAATGAGTAAAGAAAAAGCATTTATGGCTAAAGAGAAGGCCAAAGAAAAGGTGGCCAAAGAGAAGCAAACTGTGGAACATGAGTCACTAAATCCACTTCCATTAGAGATGAAAAGAGGGCCATTAGTGTTACCAGAGAGAGACCTTAACATCACACCTCTTCTTCCAAAACCGAGTTTTCCAGGGAGATTATCAAGTCCCAGACGGCGTTTTTCAGGTTCTCCGAATCAAAAGTTTAGAAATAAGTTCGACCTGAAAATAACCGAGGTATCAAGCGATTTGGAGTCATACATATCAAGGCAAGTTTTGTGTACTGTTTTAAGAGATGAGTCTCAACCATCTCCTAGATAGAAACCTGGTTGTTAACATATTCTATGACGACTTTGTTTGTAACTCTAATTGAAATGAAATCCATGGCTGTCTTTGTGAAACAGCCTTTTGTTTCAGCCGCAAATGGGATTCCATATTTCATCTCACAGATTTTAATTAAAATCTTAAATTAACAATTCATGAACAATAATTTCCGGGAAAAAAAGGTAACCCGTACAGCATTCCAACCGCTAGAACATACACTGTGGTCAATATAAGACGTCAAAATATACATCTCACAATGTTGCGTACAGCAAAAACCTTGATTCCTAACAATTGAACATCCACCAAAAATAATTGAAATCAAGATGGATATGGACTTTACAATACATACAAAACATCTTATACATAAGACACTCTTTTGCCTGCCTCTACATCTCTGCTGGCCTAGCCAAATCTCACATAGCCAAGACAAAGACATACTAGCGGAAGAAGTCGCAAATGCTTCATTTTCTTTGGATATTTACCACTTTAATGGAACACGCGAAAACCGCCTTACCCCAGTACACTGCAAACATATATTTTTGGCAACTGTTTTCCATTTGAGTGGGCCATGATTTTCCTTGAAGATGGATCCGTTTTACCAAACTAATTGTTGGGGAATATACCTGAGAAGTTGGGGATCCGGTCGACATGCTTTAATGCACGCTCGGCAATTTGTCGAGTGCGATAATCCCCATGCTGGAAGGCATCAACCAGCGCAGTTCCAACATTCTGATCGTTGGCAATCTCAAGAGCTATTAGATCACTCCTCAAGAACCTCTCGACAACCCAAACCGCCCTCTTCCTAAGATTTTCCGTGCGTTTCTCTACCAGAATATCGAAAATGGGTTTGGTTCCATCGGCCTCATGTAATGTTATTACCCCTTCCTCAATGTTGACTCCGTCATCCACTAACGTGGATAATGCAGCAAGAGACGCCTCTACGACCTTCTCGTTTTGGTGATCCAAAAGAGCTACTAACTTTTCAACGGCCCGCCCGTCAACTAAACAGAACGTCTCTTTCATCGAGCATAGCCCACCATGAACCCCACACAATCCAATGGTGTCTGGCGGGCGGCTAAAACAGGCAAATATCGATACACACATGCCAGATGGTGGCATCTCAGGCCTTCTTGTCAAACTTTTGGTTTCTGATAATAGGTTCTTTAAAGCCCAACCCGAAGCTATTTGGACATTATCAAGCCCATTGGCTTGAAGCAAATCAACAAAATGTCCCGCAATATTTTGATCCCGACAGAAAGCCAATACCTCAGGTTCTTCGGCTAGCACGTAAGTGACCCTTGCAAGGGAACGTACAAGCCCTTCTAAGTAAGGTGTCATAAACCGACCACCCCTTGTTTGACCAAGCCTTATTTGCTTGACTCTACATATGATGTCCCAGAAAGCACCTTCTTTGAGCATTTGCCGAGTGAGGGCCACATCAGTTTCAGGTAATTGAGCCAAGAGGCCAACAGCTGCAGCCTGCTCCTCGGTAATCCCGCTATTTTCCAATATAATATTGATAAGGCATGCCAGCTGGCCAGCTGCAATTAGGGCATCGGCTAATTCTTGAGCCATAAAAGGGGAGAGATTGTGAAGTAACTTTACAGCAGCTAAGCGCAAATCCCGCTCCTCAATAAATTGAACCAAACTTATGGTAGCACCCGAGCTTTTAATGGCGGCGACCACATGTAAAACAGTTGTGGGGTAACTTGTAAGTCCACAAGAACCTGGAGGAGTTTGGACTCAATGGATGGGCCTGTGTTACTAATAAGATGCAGCAAATTGTGTATAATTTCTTCAGAAACTAAGGTCTCCCTTTCAGGTCCTATAATAACAGACCCAATGTCATACCCGGAATTAACAACATTCGAAAGAATAGTGGCGGAAACCTCTTTCAATCGCATAGGAAGCTGTTTCCCACCAACACTAAAGAGATCCTTGACTAAGGGAGGAAGAATTTGAGCTTGTATCAAAACCTTTGCACTTGCATCATAGGATGAAATTTGGTTAAGGGCTTTCAATGAGGCTTCTCTAGAGTTTATATCACCACTTTTCATGAGATTCACAAGAGAGGGCCCCACTGTTTCAGCTACCCGAACCTTGACGTCATTGTTTAGAACTAGGTCTCCAAGCAATGCAGCCATGGATAGTTTAGTTTCAGAAGTTCCTGCACAGGATAACGATGAAGCCACAAAGGAGTTCAAGTAAAACTACTAGATTCTGTTACCAATCATGTAAAATCATCCACTAATCAAACAAAGACCCCTTGCTAGGCTCTATACTTTATACATATCAAACTACCAAACCCATAAGCACAATTCAGTTCAGTCCTAATTTAGATGATTGATAAGCTTATCTATTGATCTCTCTACTCCAGCAAAATGTATACATATTCCTTTCCGAGACATTTCACCAAGTTTTGTATCTTGTATATATATATTTTTCTTGTGGGTATATTTTTCATCCAAAATGACCAGAATGCATGGTTTAAAATCTCGGCCGAGTCGTATCGTATTGCCCGAGATGTATCGGTATCAGAGGCCGCCGATACGAGATATCCCGAGATGTATCGGGTAAATTAAAAACAGGAAAGTATCGGCTGAGACGACCGATTTATAACGTGTATCGGTCAACTCGGCCCGATACAGCCCGCGATGAACCCGATTTGAACGCGTTATAACTTGTACCGACCAAATTTTTTTAATGAAAAGCTCTTACAAATTGTATGTGAAATAGTCAATAGATGATAAAATATCTTAACTTTATGTGAAATAGTCAATAGATGATAAAATATCTACAAAAGCTTGTAATATAAATTTCACCGTGATAACCGCGACTCGGAGCGCGAAGGCCGAGTCGGGGACGATTCCGCGCCTCCGTTACCGCGATCGCGACCGATACCGTGATTTAAAATTATGCCACAATGGCCCGTAATCCCATTTGCGCCACTTTTTGGATTCTTTAAGGGCTTGTTTGGATATCAAACTTGGAGGGAAAGGGAGGGGAAGGGGATAAAGGGAAGGGAAATGGATGGGAGGGATGGGGAGGTGAAATGGTGGGGAGAGTTTTCCCACCAAATCTTTCCTATGTTGAGGGGAAATAGAGGGATCCATTATCCCTCCCCTCCAAAATCCCTCCACCCCCATTTCGCTATCCAAAAAATGGAAACTGTCTCCCTCGGAATCCCTCCCATCCCTTTCCTTCCAAATTCTTCCATCCAAACAAGGCCTAAATGTTAAAAGTACATAAAAAAGGTAATCTACTTCTAGCATGCCACTAAAATCCACAACTATGCTTACATTTGATGTCCTAAATTCCAAGCAAATGAATACAACCTACTAGAACGAACGGAGTTACTAGGTTCCTTATTGTTCCAAAAAGAATAGTCAAAATAAGGTTCCCCTCTAGTGCCTTAAGGTTTGGTTAAATGCATAATACCACTTTGGTGCCCTAAGGTTTGATCTATTTTCCAGAAGTGACCCGATCTTCGTACAAAATTTCACTTTAGTGACAAAAGATATAAGATAGTCAAATTTCATCTAAATTTATGATGGTTTTCATTATATTATGATAAAGCGGACGAATAACATAAAAGTATATGTGAAGTTGAATTTTCACAAAATTTGAATGGAAAAATTATTTATCATCTTTAAAATAGTTAGTTTTTGAGATGAAATTTTAGTGATGTTTACTTTAGGTCACCAAAGTGAAAAATATCTCAAACCAAGGTCACCAATGGAGGAACTTAGGCTAGCTGGGCCTGGGCGCGGCCCACCCTGCATTTATTTTAATTATAATACTGTGACTTAGGTAATCACTATAACTGCTATGACTCAGTGGTTTAAATTGTTATCTCCCACGAGGTAGACCAGGGTTCGAGCCTCAATCTCGACATGAGGTCTCTTTTATTTTAATATTGCAATTTTACATCTATAAGTTACCAAATTTGTTTTTCGACCCACCTTGACATTTTGCTCAAGGTCCGCTACTGAAGGTCACGGAATTAGTTTACTCTCATGGAACCAAATTTTGGATTAGTGAACTCGATAATTAGCTCACCAGTTATATATTCTGCTCCTACACAATAAAACTATAATACAATGCAAGTCAAACAAACTGATACCAATAACATCAAGAACAAAGCTTAAGTGCCAAAATAATTTTCGGTTGGCTAACATAAATTGTCATTTGAAAGAGACAATGAGAGGTAAAACAATGAGCAAAAAAAATGGAAACACGACAAAAGCAAAAAAAAAAAAAAAAGATCAATATAGAAATAAGTAGTAAATTATGGGAGACTTAAAATGAATATAATAAAAAAAATGCAAATAAGATCAGAAGAATGTGTAAAACCATTTGAAAGAGAAATTTAACTCAAATTTTAAAAAGAAATCATATACTCACCATTCAGTAGCAGACTGAGAAGGGGCTCAAGTCTACCATTTTCAGCCATCAGCCGCACATTCTCTTCGCTTTTTGCAAGATTATCCAGTGTTTTACTAGCTTTATCAACAATACCAATGTTTTCTGACTCGCTGCTACTTGTGCCCATTAAAATTAGAATTGCTCCTTGCATTGAACCAATTTTTTCACCAAGCGTTTGGGATTTGGAAAGCTCATAAAGCAAAGATATAGCTTCCTCTTTTTCCCATTCTGTGGACCGCTCAGGAGACAGAAACTTCATTATAGTACGTACAGTGACGCCTTCAGCCATTATTTCCTGGATGGAAATGAAACTTTAATCAGATTGATTTAAATGGAAATATTACAAAGAAAAATTTTAGGAAATTCTTGCACAAGCCAGTGATCATAGGAATGATGGGTTGGTCTCACATGTAAGACTATTTGGCATATGTTTTTCTGTACATAGAATTCAAAAGCTCACATACACAGGATATAAATAAGAACTTCTACGTCAAATCATAAATTCAGAAAATAACCTTCATCTCCGAGACGTGTTCTGCTATGACTCGCAGAGTTCTTAAAGCTCTATACCTTACTTTCCTGCTGCTATTCCTCAGCATTTCAACAACCAGTCGTACAACCTCTGCATTGTGAGCAACCTGCCTATTTGATCTGTTTTCTTTAGAAATTCCCTCAATATATTTCAGAGCTTGTAGGATATCCTTTTCAGAAGAGCCAGTAGATAATGTTTTACGTGCCATATCTAGTTGTGCGGCTGCATTCCTGGACGCCCACTCTTCAATGGTATTTCTTAGAGCTATACTAGGGTTTAAATGAGTGCTTTTCAGTTCTTTTGAAGTCAATGGACACGTGGGCTTCCCTCCCTTTTCATGACACTCCTTAAACCAATTTTCAATTGCTCTGCGTTCAAAAGTGCTGCCATTTTCTATGGTTACTGGATCATGCATGACCTTCTTCGTCAGTGGGCAGAGGAACGAGCTAAAGATGGGCTCTCCAAGTGGTCTCTCTAGTTGGTAACTTTCATCTGACTCGCTATCAAGGTCAAAGCTGCCACCTGAACTCCCAGCCATTTGATGTGAAGAACCTATAAAAAAAATGGCATAATGTATCACCACATGAAATTTTGACTTTACTACGGGGAGAAATAAAGAAAATGAAACCCATTATAGCACCAATAACCTGAAACTGTAAATACTGAATGTATGTAATCTCTCCCACCCATAGAGAAAAAGAATAAAAGAAGGGGGGTGGTCAAGCAAATGTAGATCCAGGACTCCAGTCTAGGATACATCTGAAGAATACATATATTTCAAAGACTCGGGAATACAAAACTTGACATCTCCCTATCAGTGTTGCATAAATCCCTTCTTTACACCCTAGTTCATTCAAGGGTTCAATTTCCCTCCCCTTTTTTTTTAATGAATTAAATATTCATACCTTTTAATCTATAATTCCATGCCACCTATTTCTCTCAATACCTTCTCCTATAAAGCCTTCACATGTCAAATAAGGCTTTACTTTTCGCCTTAAACAAAAGGCAATGAAATCTTTTCGCCAACTTATAATCTAGAACAAGGTGCCAAACGTGTTGAGACATTGTTACTTAGCTTTGTAAAATTTGCCAAATTGGACCATGATAAACCAAACAATAACCGTAAGGCTTAAGCTGACTGTCCAACGTGTCTCCAGCTTTCATTATTAATATACAATAGTCCAAACAAAGTCCACACATATGCAGCATTGTTCAGACATCAGAGTTACACCTTGATTTACCTATACCACACTGCAATTTATGGATCTTAACAACATTGCCCTGGTATCTCAATGATTTTGGCCTGTAGCAGGGTAAGTAGGGTAAGGGGGTTCTGCTGTACACAACATTATTATGTGTTAAAAGCACAGAGATGCTATATTTAGATAACACATAACTAGATTGTGTACTAAAGCATAGGGAGTTAAGTGAGCAATTTTGTTTTATTCTATAAATGATGCATAGAAAGTTTAATGAGCAATTTTGTTTTATTCTATCATATACCCCCAGTTAAATGGCGAGCCTTTAGCCCCATCGAAATGCAAATCTCCATAAGATTGAACAATATTCAAAAATTGAAGAAAAACATCATAAATGAAACACGTTCACCAATTCTCAATTCAAAATAGATACACTAAATCTCACTAATTAACGGGATATTCTATGTCCAATCTTCATAGTTAATTATGGCCACTAAGCAACAATCTCTACAAAAGCACATATCGTAGCCAACGGACATCGGAATAAATGGTTAGTTGTTGGCAAGAGAAGAGTAAGAGAGGAGGTTGAAGGGGTGTATAGGAGGAGAGGTTCGCCAAAAGAGTAGCTATAAAGATTGGATCGATTGCCGGGATGAAAGTGATGCTGAGGTGATGCCGACATAAAAACCTATGTTACTTGGACACCTCACTTTGGTTGTGTGTCGTGTATCTGATACGGGAAACAAATCATGAAAGGGATACAAGAGAAGAAAGGGATACCCTTTGATTGACCTACGTGTTTGGTCCAGAATATGTAAGGAAATGGTTAAAAACTAGAGAAACACCTTTAACCACCTCAGCCTCCATACCCCAACGAACCACCAGCACCAAGCGCGCTTAGAACTTCCGCCGCCGACACCTCCCACCATCGTCGACACCCCTACATGATTACTCATCCAATCCAATATGCTCATTTTGCAACTACCATTACTCCCCAGATTCACAATTTCTCCACACATTTATCAAAATGATCAGCTTATAAACATTACTCGTATATCCCAAAGAATTAAAAAGCAAACCCATGAATGTGAGTATGTAACAAATACTAAAAAATAAACAAAATATAATATAATTCAACATATCATCTACAAGGGGTGCTCGAATACATGCATAAGAAAACATACCAAAATTGGGTTGGAACACTTGGGAACAAATTAAGAAGATAAACCCAGAAATCACAGCATGTAGCTGAGAAAATGAAATCACTACAAAGTATTTCAAATTATTGGACTTATTTATTTCATCATCTTCAACGTGGGTGGGGTAGGGGGGTAGAGTGGGGATAAATTGAGGAAATAAATGGGCAATCAAGCAAATCTTAATTATGATTTATGATTAAATTAGTAAATAGTTGACAAATTAGTAAATAGTTAACTAATGAGGAATAGTATATTTTGTAAGAGGAATTGTGGTGGTACAAGGAGGAGGAGGAGGAGAAGAAGAAGAAGATTGGTTGACTAAGAGGAAGAATAGTCCAGGCGCCAGCAAAGACGACACCTTATGTGTGTAGCAATATGGTATGCCTTATAGCTGTTTATGGCCTGTCCCGCCCGTTAGGCTCGCCCTGTTTATGCCTTAGAGCACATGTACAAAGTTAGGCCCGTTTAAGCGGGCGGGCCTTAGTCTCCTTTCGGCCGTTGGGTAAGTTTTTTCTTCTTGACCAGCCCATGTTCCGCTCGAACCCGGAAATGATCACCTCTAAACTCTAGAGTCTAGACCTTTGAATATATATGTGTAGACCTGGCAAAAGCAACCCGACATGATTGACCCGACCCGAGACCCGAACTACAACACCCGAATGTGACCCGAAACCCGAACATGACCCGAGCTTTCTTAACCCGTAACTTACCCGACCCAAAAATAACCCGATCCAAAACCACTCAACCCGAAAATGACCCGACAAAACATAACTTTAATTCAACCGAAAGACTTAAAATGACATTTTGTCTCTTATTCTTTGATCCGAAAATGTCCCGATCCGAAATAACCTGACCCGGTTGACCAGAAACGGACCCGACAACAAACCCGAAACCCGAAATGACCCGACCCAAGCCGAATTAACTTGAAATCAACGAGAGACCCGAACTGGTCCGACCCGAACCCGACCCGATTGACCCGTTTGCGAGGTCTACTGATATGTTTACCCTCCACTTTGTAACCTCTCTACCGTATGACTCTATTTGGTAAAACTAGCTGAAACAGTATATGAAAACTGAAAAAGTAACTGAAACTCGAAAAGATAACTAATAAGATACACGAAAATTGGGAGCTGATTAGGTAAATTATTATATAAAAGATGTTTGGCAAATTAGTTGATAAGGTAGCCGATTTTTGGTGAAATGACGTAAGAAGATATGATATTAATTTAATATTATAGATTGAAAAGGTAAAACAAGAAAATAAATCAGTTCAGGTACCTAAAATCTGAAATGCTACCCTAGGCTAGGTTGCATGAAAACGGACACGGACACGACACGATCGCGGGACAGATTACTCCAAATTTTTTATGGCACGGGACACGGCAAAAAAATCAATATATATTGAAATAAAGGAAATTTGAAGACCATTTAAACCAACATCTAAATTTTGGTCATTTAAAGGCCACAAAGTCGTAAAATAACAACCAATATTAATGTCTTACACGTCAAAATCAAACATGTCTTACAAACTATAAAGTTCCAAATTACAAACCCAAATTTAAATAAACATTCAAGTCTTGCAAAACAAATGAAAAGCATAAAATGTTCCAAATTAAAAACTAAAAATCAAGCCTTACAACACCATCAAGCATCATTAACCGACGCACTATCATCAAACTCAACAATCATTCCATCATCACCAAAGAGCGTCATAATGTCGGGCTCATCAAGGGAAAGGCTAGCCACATCAAGAAAACCAGCATCATCAAGACTATCATGCTCATCTCCATCAACATCCCATATCTTGGTTTTCCCCTTGATATACTCTTCACTATTTCTAGAAATTAAAGAAAGCATAAATTATTATGAATTCTTACCAAGTCTTCGGCTCGGTTTGGGGTAAGCTTGTTTCTAGCACAAGAGTGAATAAACTTGTAGATGCTCCAATTTCTTTCAATACAAGAAGAAGAAGGTTGGCCTAACAATTTGAATGCCAAACCTTGAAGATTAAGAGCAATAGAACCATAAGTAGCTCACCAATGCTTTGCTTCCATTAAAGACATGTCTTCTACATATTCCAAGTTCTTAAAGATGTCATTATCTCTTTTTGAAAAGGTGTCATACTTGGTGTTGACTTATTTTTTTTCTATCCTCCGTACATGAAAAACGTCTCCTAAAACAAGACAATCTTGAAAACGAGACTTCATTATCAACATGTAGAGCAACTCGACCGCGAATTCCATCAAGCCACTTTTGAGTATAAAACCTTTAGGGGAAAAAACAAGTATGATGGATTATGAAACTATATAAAAAAATAAGAAGGTACGAATGGTAAAAATAAAAAATAAGTTAGTAATAGTTATCTTGGAACTAAAGAATGTGTCAAGCTATGTAGAGGAGTGCTAGTTTTACTCCAACGATTTGTAAGAATGTTATCCACCACTTTTGAAGAAAGTGGACTCTTCACTTAGACACTTATGCTCATGCTTCTATATAGCTGCTTTCACCTTGAAAGCCATAACCTCCCACCTCTCATATACCAAATGAAGTGAAGACCTATCGGTGTCATAATCTCTTATCATGTTATAGATAGAACGCGTGAACTCAAGGATATAATCAACTTTGTCCCACCAACCATCATCTAAGATCTTTTCCCTCTTAGTTATAGCTTGCCCACGATGATCTTTTCTATAAGTAGTCTACGCATCACTAACTACCATTGATTGCAAAGAGGTTTTGAGAAGTTTCATTCTTTTAAGCATCGACAATAGAAGCAAATCTTGTGTCGGCAACGAAAAGTAATTTCCAAGGATAAAATTTATTTAAAATCGCTAGCCTCATCGAATGGGTCATTATATAGTTCTTTATAAATAAAGCATCTCCATGAATCTCCGTTATCCAATGACACTCAAAATATATTTCTTCATTATTGGAAGTGTTCTTAGCCGCACAAATATTTTTCAAAGCAAGATTAAGAGTGTGAACAACACATGGTGTCCAATAAATATGTGAATATCTTCCCTCAATTAGCTCCCCGACACCTTTACAATTACTTGCATTATATGTTAACACTTGCACAATATTTTGATCCCCAACCTCATCTATTACCTCACTTAGCAAAGCGGCTATATACTCTTTATCCTTCACCTCACCCGATCAATCAACCGCTTTCATGAACCTAGGACCACTTTCACAAGCAACAATGACATTGATCAAATGTCTTCTTTGTGAGTCTCTCCAACCATCACTAACTACACTAACTTCTTTCTCTTCCCAAGTACTCTTAATAAGCTCTAAAAACCTCTCTAACCTTTTTTTTGTTGAAGCAAGGATGTTCTCAACTTATTATATCCCAGAGGAACATAGCCCGGAATTGAGTTAGAAGCGGCAAATGAATAAAACCTCACATAATAAGGATTCCTTGCAAGATTAAAAGGCAACCCTCCCGTGTAAACATTCTAGCAATTTTCGCATCCAAATGGTTACTGAACGAGTTAGTATGCTCATATGTCCGTAATATTGTATAACTGATTAATTCTATGTGACTACAATATTCTGCTAGGAGCCGCTTGTAGTCTTTGTTCAACCAAAAAGGGTCACACACTAGATGAGTTTTGGGCAATATTATAATTAATATTTTTTAATTATTAAGGAATAAGAATAATAAAATATTATTCTTATTATACTTTCCTAATCCTAGATGATTTAGGATTCTCCTTGAACTCCCTATCTATAAAGATATAAGGGGAGATGTTTATCAAGAGTTTTTCTGTAGAGCAAAATCTCAATGGAGTAAGAGGGAAGAAATATGCCCATAAGTTTGTACTAGCATACACACTCATGTTGTGTGGATACCGGTAGAGGCGCTACACTTGAAACGTTATTGGAAGACGGTCTCACATATTATATTATCATTCAAGGAGTTGCATTCAGGTTTATTATACTTCTTCTATTATATTAGCATCTTATTGGAATTCTTTCACATCCAAGTAATTTTGCTAATCGCCCTTTTGTTTAATCTTAATACTTAACATGCATGAGATCTTGGGAATTATGTAATTCAAATCTGTGAAAATCGTTACCGAACCCTTCAGTGGTATCAGAGCGAACATGTATTGTTAAGTATTAGATTAAAAGGTTGCACCTTTAGATATAGTTGTCGTATCTTTGTGTTTGTTCTTGAGTTTCAAGATTGGAGTTTTGAATTGAATTAGTTTAATTGTATACAATTGTTGCATGTTGTTAAATATTAAATTTAGGGGTATATCATGTTAGATGTTGTTGTATTGTAACTTAATATTTGATATTATGATGAATTTTTTTAATTTGATTAGAAGGAACCCTAATTTTATTGATCTAAGAAAATGACTAGATTGTTTCTGGAGACCTAATTTTAAGATTGTCTTAAAATTCCAATTCGATTGGATCTAATTAGATTAGATATGTAACAAACCCTAATTTAATTAAGTGATTAAATTGTTTAATTACGTGTGTAATGCTTTAATTTGATTAAAGAAAAATTATTGTTCACGCATCACTAACCACGCAGTACTATTCACGATCACTATTCACGCGCGTTTTGGAAAGTTACTGTAACACCCGCAAATGTACCCTATTTTATTTTAATAATATTATATTATTATTAATTAGCGTAATTTTAGATTTAGAATAGAACTTGGTTTTCCGTGTCTAATTTAGCAAATCCGAGCCCGTAATCGGATTCTACTCGGAAATTCATGTGGGTTACGCCTTGGGTCAAATGTTGGGCCTTTTTCCCATTCTCCACTCACTCAACTTGCCCCATATCTTATTCATTCTTCCACTCAATTTTTCAGCTCACTATTCATTCCCCTTCAACCTCACAAAACACACACAAACCCTAACTCACTACCATTGTTGAACCTCTAGCTTTTCCATACAAATCCCACCATATCTCACTCAATTCTTACCCAAATTCATTGATTCTAGCTAGTTCTTCTTCTTTCCTTATTCTCCTTCTTTTAAGGTAATAAAAATCCCGTCTTTGTCACTTTCGTTTTCTCAAGGTGAAATAGTCATCTTTTTACATGAATTTGTAGGAGGAGACCTTCAAGATCCCGACAAGGATTACTATCTAGTGGAAGAAGACCTAGAAGTCGAGTGAAGACGCAAAAAGGTAACGGTGAAGGGTTACTCGATATTAATATGTGTTTTAATGCTTTAATTACGGTTTTAGTTAGGAAAGATTCAATCTTTGCCTTAATTTCATGAGGAAACATGCTTGTTGTTCTTTCATATGTGTGAATTCACCTTCTATGCCTATCTTTCACTAATCTTATGCTAAATTACATTCAAGTTGTTAATTATGCTTATTTATCATGTTTGGACATAAGTTGGGTATTAAATGTGCCTTGGTTTGCTTTAATTGATTTTATCCAATGATTCGTTATGATTATTATGCATTAAATGTGGTTTGGTGTTGGTAATGTTGTTTGAATTGAATGGGTAACAATGGAACTTGAGTTTGGTTGTTGTTGAAGCTCAATTGCGGGTATGTGTGTCCCAGCCGGCCGAGCGGCCGTTTGTCAGCCGACCGACTGGGAACTCGATCGTCTGATGTGAATTGTGTAACTTTGAGAATTTCGTGTTGCATGAGTCCTAGCCAGTCGACCCGCCGCCGGTCCCTCAAGCGGTTGGGAACTCTTTGTAAGTTTGACTGATTTTTGTAAGATTGCAAGCCCCACCCGGCCACCCGGCAGCCGGCCACCCGGCTGGAACTCCCCCTTTTCCCATTCTCTTCATTTCTCCCATTTGGCCTATGACCCCAGCCAGGTAACCGGCAGCCGGTCACACCCACCGGCTGGGGATCCTATGTATTTTTTTGGCGTTGTTTTGTGTTGCTGAGGTACTAGCCGGGTACCCGGCAGCCGGTCCCCATGACCGGCTGACATCCCCTGTAAATCTTTCTCAATTCTTTTCCTTATGCCCTCACATGTAATAGTTTGTATGGCTTGGTTATCTTATGAACTTACGTAATAAAATTAAATATTCATGTTTAGAATATATGATATCTCACTTGCTTAGATCACATATTTTGTGACGTTTTTTGATATGTCCCCTCTTGAGTCGATTCTACCTTATGTTTTGATTCGAGCACTAATTGTCGAGTGCATTGAACTCTCATTCCCCGGCTACACCCCTACCCTCGTTAGACTGGAATGTCGGAGCAATGGGGTGTATCCTTGATGCTTGTATGCATTTGGTAGTGGGGATATGACGACGTTGTTCGGAGTTGAGCGCAGTGCGTTGATTGACCCGGCCATCAATTGTCGTATCCTTGCAAGGTGGTGTCATTGCATGTAGCGTACCGCTTGATTATGATTCTTGTTCTCTTTCCGACTCTTTCGAGTAGTTTGACCGAATTTGGGGTACTCGGCTTCTGTGTTTGACCGACTCTTGGATGCGAAGTGTTTATCGCATGTCAAATCGGAACACATTTGTTCCGAGAGTCTGGCCAGGTTTAGACTAGAACCGTATTATTATAGTCGTCCTACCGGGAGGAAATGAGTCTTTCATATACGAAACGTTTATCGTGTATGGTTCAGGGAAATGTTTATCCCGTGGACGTGTTTTGATCATACTTGCTATGTACATGGTGCTAGTGCGTGTCATTTACCGTGATAGTTATGTTACCATAATCATATGTTTGGATGGATGCTTGTATGTTGATTACTTGTGACCGTTGGATGACTTGGCCTGGTTGGTATATCGAGTCTCTATCTTATCAAGTATATGCCACTAACGGTGAGATGTAAGCCCTAGTGTGTATATAGTTGCCTAAGGGCGTCTTTCTTGAGTCTGTTCAAAATCTGATGCTTACGGTTTGGTATTCCATGTGCCTATATCTTATTATATTGAAATGCATATTTGTACTTCACGTGACTCACTTATATATATGTATGCTTCCAAATGTTTATTACCGTTTATGTATGTTTACTTGTGATATGGCTGGGAAAACCCGGAGTTACTCCCCACTAACTCTGGCGTTCATGTTTCATGAGTGAACAAGTTGCTTGCTTCGATCTTTCTTGCCTTTTTGGGTTCGGGTGTGAGCTAGCGGGCGTTGGCCCTTATCGATTCTCCCCTTTGACGTTTTAGCTAGTTTGCTAGACTCTATTTTACGCTTGTCTACGTTTTGAGAGACTACGTCTCCTTGTAGTACCTTATGCTTTAGTTTGTACTTTTCTTGACATTCCTCGTACTTTTCTTTTGGCTTGTAAAAGTTTCGAAAAATTTGTATTTTTTCGCTATTTAAATCGCATGCTTGGTGTGTTTATTTTCCGCTATCGCGAGGGTTGTCACAGTTGGTATTAGAGCCTATGACGCTCCCGACGCACACACGTGAACCCTAAACCTAAATAATAACTTGACCAATGAATATTGAATGAGAGATGAGTAGACTTAACGACCTAAGGTGGCAGTCTTTGGTGTACTTGATGTTTCTTAGGTTCTGAATTGTTTGTTGATTGTGTTGAGTTATGTTACCCTTGTTTGTATCTACCATCTTGAGGTGGACCGTATGCTGGCAAGAAGAAGTATCCTTTGTCGAAGGTTGAAGATTGACGAGCCTATTTGAAGTGTATTTCTTCCTCATCGATGATTTCTCTCGTCCATAATGTATCTTGCTCTCTTCCTTCTATCTAGGTGGTTCTTTATCTTCTAACTTCTTTTCCCCTTAGAAATTACTCTTGTTACTATCCTGCTTCTTACCCATTTGTACCCTCAACTTCCTCATGCACTAGTACAAAAATGGCTTTTGGCTACAGTTAAAATGGACATTTGGCTACGGTTCATCGACCGTGGTAAATCCGGGCGTTGCCTTAGAACAAGTACTTACGGCTACGGTTGGAAACCGTGGCCTAAAGTGACTTTTGGCTACGGTTAAATCTTAATAACCGTAGCCTAAAGTGACTTTTGGCTATGGTTATTATGATTTAACCGTATCCATAAGCTGGTAAAAGGCTACGGTTCTCTTTTAATGACCGTAGCCATTTCTTAATTAATATTTTAATAAAAAAAATTATTTCAAGTAATATGTTTTTCCTAGTGAATGTAAAGCTTTTCATTTAGATAATAAATAATTACAAACCAAAGTTGAACATACAATTGGCTTTTCAAATCAGCACCAATATTCAAAACTAAACAATTATTGAATGAGCCCCTTTTCACATTTTGGGGGAGCTTCCTAAAAACCTCTAATCGTAAGGTAACCACACTCCATATCAATAAGATGCAAAGTTTATTTCTTGCTTTCATCTCACATTCTAAGAACTCGATTGCGACATTGGAAACTTGTACACGAAGGGTAGGATCTTGTCGTAGTTCCTGTGCCAGAAAGAATATTTGTCAATAAATAGGTGACTCACTGGTAACTCAAGCACAGTGTTCCCTATCAAATCGATAATTTAATTAGCAAGTAAGCTTTTGTATTTACCGAAGTCTTGGTGATAGACTTGTTTACTATCTCCTTCAATACCGCATGAACCTGGAGTCATGGAAACAAATACATAAAAATACAACATTTGGACGACAAGTAAGCAAAAAAAAAATTCAATTTTTTAATCAGACTAAAAAAAAGATAAGTACTAAATTGTAGGAAATCTGAAAGGGTGTATCTGGCTGATTCAGGACTTGCAATAACATTAAAAAAACAACTGCTTACTTTTTTTCTAAATCATCTTCAAGACAATCTACTTGAATTGTATCATGTACTATAGAGAACCTTTTTGCTAATCTCTAGGGAGTCTACTTTATGTTATACAAAATAAACAACTTGGCAATGCTTACTTGTTTACTAAATCAAAAAAAAAATTGCTTAAGAACAAGAGTGATACAATTAACCAAATAATACTCCATACTTCATTTTATTAATAACAACCAGCAAATGAAATGCTACATTAATCGTGCTCAAACTTTAAATGGGAACATACAAATAACACCAAACAACAATTTCTCCTCCGTTACAACTAAATGACCTAAATAATTAAAGAGGTCTATATAACAAAGCAAGACAAATAAACTCCCTAAAAATATAATTTCATTTTGAAAATTTGATGATTTTCTTAGGGTCTTGGGTTAGGGAAGAATTGCGTACCAGGAGGCATATACATGCTAAGTGGCGCCGGGTACAATGACGGATTATATACCCCAATGCTGGTAACAAAGTGTCACCAATTGCGCCGTAGACGTACCAGGTCTCGTTGCGAGGTTAAGCAGCAGACCACTACCATAACCAACATTACTACTAGTACCTTGCGGATTATGAACATGCCCATGATCATACAAAATTCCCTTGAATACATGGCCTCCTATTCTCATAGCTGTTTGATACGCCGCCTCGTTGTCGTTGTCGTTCATCGAGGTCACCCTATAGCACCGGAACAATGCTGGTGAGCTCACCTCAGCCGAGAAATTACCCAACTCCATACCTACATATCAGAATTAGGTCAATATATACATACATGCAAATATACCCAACTCCTCCTCTCAACATGAGAAGATCCACCACTCAATTGTTGTTGTTCATGTCTTCATAAGGGTTGTGGTGACGGTGACGACGAACAGAAATAGTAATCCAAGTACTTTTAACATGACTCGCGCAATTCCCATTAGAAAGAAGTCATTTGACATCGAGAACATACTGTAAGAAGCATAGTTTCATGTGTTGAGTGTGTGGCCTTTATGAAAGAAGGACTAGCATCCTAAATGAGATTATTACCTCAGCTTTCTACTCAAACATGAGCAAATCACTAAAAACAAAGGATAAAAGTAAACGAAAGACGGAGTAAAAAGCTTCACTTATTGATGTACAGGAGGCCATTATGAAATTAAATCTATATAAACAATCTTAAATGGACTTGTATTCTCTAGAACAGAATATCTAACGACAATTAGACAATCACAAATGTTATTCTAGTCACCACTAAATGTAATATTTTACACTTATATTTCCATATTACAACATTTGTTGGATCTTGAAGGTGGCCATTGCACCCAAATACAATGAAAATGACGTGGATAATGATCCGATCATGTAAAAACCATTTTCCTTTGATAATTTTTCAACCTTGCATCTGCTTGGTGGTCTACATGCTGATTATTTGACAATTAGATGTAGGTTTGGCAAAATTCATTTTCAATGCTATATTCCTTTATTGATGTTACAGGAAGCACACTATGATACCAATTCAAAAGCAACGGCCAACAACTCTAAACTCCGAACCATAAACAAAATATTCAATGCCTTTAAGGAAATGTATTGAATTAGGAACGTAGCCGCTTGCATCTATCTTACTCCCTCCGTCTCAATTATTTGTTTACCTTGGCTTAATTGTGTAAGAAACGATACCTTCTCAACAAGGTAAAACTCCAAAAATATGCATATTTACACATTAATTTGATGCTATAAATCAAGTGATAAGTTCTCACTCTGAGCATTATAAATCAAACCAACAATAATTGACAGACATAAATTGACCCTAAAAAACAAAAAAAAGCAGTATAAATGACATAGAAATCTCCATTCACAATCAGTATAACAATCTAACATAGAAGGTACTCCGTGATACATTCAACGGAAATCCTAAAAAACAAAAATAATTGGCTCAAAGTACTGACATAAATTGAATAGAATTCATAAGGAAGGGGAATTACCTTCGTTTCTCAGAAATCGTAAGAAATCGCAATAATTGACAGAGAATTTTCCATTCTAATTTTCTACATCGGTCGAAGAGTTTGCTAATACATTCGTCAAAAATCAAAAAAATTGATAAAAAGAAAAGAATAGAAAGACGGTGAGGTATCTGACGGCAAGGGTTACATCAAAACCCTAGAAAACGAGAGGAATTAGGCAAACGTCGGAGATAGGAATTGAGTACGGTGGCGTTGTGAGCGTGGTAGTGCCGCGGTGTTAGTGAGGGCATTGCGTGCGTCGTCACTCAGTGGTTGTGACAAATAGGAGGGTGTGAGGGATTGTGTGATATATGAGGAGTAGGACATCAGATAAGGCCTCTAAAGGGGAAGGAATAAGGATTAATTATGCGGCCCATGTTTTATTTACTAATGACTACGGTTGATAAAAGAACCGTTGCGTTTAGTGTTTATAAAATACTTTTGGCTACGGTTTTATAGATGAACCGTAGTCTTTTGATTTTCATCTATATAATTGGCTACGGCTCTTTTAAATGACCGTAGCCTTTTCTATTAGGGTACGGTTATTTTTAACGACCGTAGCATTTTCTACTTGCCTAATGTCATTTTTCTACTAGTGATGTGACCTTTTTGGACACCATACCATTTTGTCTGTGGTATATTATACTTGGTCGGAAGAATTTTGAACTTTGTGAGATATTAGTGTTTGTTAGAATGAATTTGGGATTTGAGGAAAATGGTGTAGATCTAAGTTCACCCTATAGTGGTGATTAGTTATATCCCTGAGGAAGGAGTGGTAAGATAAGTTTGATGATTTTAATACTTAATGCTTGCCATGACTCATGTGTGAATAATTCATGGTATTTGATGGTGTAAGGTTGAATGAGTTGGCTGGGACTTCTTAACCCATTAGTGATTTAATCTTTTGAACTTAGGAGTTTGGATGGTACCTTGAAGTATAAAATGCTGTGACTTCTTGTGGATCCTAGTGTGTGTATTAGAGTACATGCTTGGTGGAAAAGTACTTGGCTATAATTTTTGGATTTAAAGATGTGATCTTATCTTATGGAATCAGAGGCTCGTTTGAAGTAGTAAGCTGGGATGGTCGATTAAACCATGTTACTTGGGGATTATGAATATGAGTGATAACCAGTTAGATGAGATACGGCGGTGATGCTTTAGAATGTTAATGATGACATTTTGTTTGGTATTCCACCCTGTGGGCTATAGAAGTTGAAAAGATACTAGTATGAGGAACTCCTTGTTAGTTTTTCGGTTTTGAAACCTTTGAGGTTGTGTTGGATATTGGAGTTCAGAGAATACTATTATGCTTGAGTGGCAATTCCGCATTCGGGAATCCGTGTAATATGAAAGGATGGACAGATCGGGTTGTAGTCGATTTGTCGAATTGAGGTGTACCTTACTTTGATGCTTTGTGGTATGATGGTCCTTATGAGAGACCTTTGTAGAGGAATAATTAAGTTGTTTTACTATCGCCCTGAGTCTGAAAGGAAAATTTTGTGGATTAAACCTTAAATCTTTATTCGTGCTATTATCCCTTTTCATTTCCATTCTTGCACGTGTTTGTCAAGATTGATCTTTAAGAAATCGCATGCTCGTATCTTCTTTCTTATTCGGATATCTTCATAACTCTACTATCTGCTTTGTCTCTTACTTATGACCTCGTTACTTTCAGCGTTCCTCTCTTGTAATCTCGTGCCTGATTATTCTCATGTTCTCCTTGAGATTCCTTATTGTTCCCTAACTCTTTGCTGCTTCATCTTTCCTCTAGTGGATTGGATGTCTCGTTTGTTTAGCTTAGAGAATCAATGTAACGTATTTTGAGATTCTTGATCTAAAATATGTGTCTTTGGATTGAGCAAATTTCATGTTATATTTGATCATGGGAAATATAACTTAAGCTCTAGGATAGATCCTAATAGCGTTGATGTATCCTCTCTTGGTGGCTGTACTTTTTCGAGTTTGATGTGGTGGTGTTAATTCGAAGTTCAAGTTTATTGAATGATAGTTCAGTTTTGTTTATTATCATAATAGTTGCCTTGGAGATCGTTTGCGAATTAGATGTCTCTGAGTGTGGTATTCTAAAAGAGAACTTACTTTACGGTAATTAAGACTGGTGACCAAATTTTGAGGAATATTTTCGTAAGTGAAAATCGATGCATCTTTAGTTATAGTTGAGTTGGATGATTTGAATAGTTGTATCATCGCCATGATTGGTGGCAATTATGCTTTTCTAGATATGATTATCTATGCTTGTGGATTCGAGTGTAATAATTGATTGGACTAAAGATGTTCGAATATATTTAGGAATCTTTCATGTGGATTATTTGATTGTGGATTTTCCCTTGTCGATAGACCTTAGTCGATGCTAATTGGATTTGAATGATTAGGTTAGTGACTTGAGGTCTCGTGGTTATGGAAGATTTTAGTAGGAATCTAATGATTGAAAATGTTGAGGTGTAACTTGGGTAAATTGCATTCTCTTGAGGACTAGTTTATTCGTGAAGTTGGTGATGTCGAGTCGCGAGCGACCTTTGAATCATCATGTATGAGAGATAGGTTTGGATTTCATCCCTATCTTTTTCCCTCGAATTGATCCTTGCTCAATTTGCTACTCTTCAATCTTTCCCCTTTTTGGTTCATTCTACTCGTTGGACTTACCTCTTAGTATCGTGATTCGTGATTTTGATGTTCGAGTCGCTCTATGCACGTGTAATGTCTTGTTATTTTAATTTTATCCTTGAGAAAACCTTCAAATTTCCATATTGTATTTCTAATTTAACTTTTCAAAGAAGTCTAAAGATGGATTGTGTACCTTCTTTTTGGAGAAAATGGATTTCTTTTCCTTTTATATTAGGATTTTGCATTTGATTGGATGTTTGTACTTGTTATTGGAGACGTCTGGTGACTAGTCCTGCACTTACTAACGCTTGTTTTGATTTTCGATATCACTATTTTGACCTTGATTTAATCTGGATAATTAGAGTTCTCGTTCGCGATGGGCACTCTTGTGATCCATAAATAAAGTTTCGCACTTATGAAAAGTCTCCTTAAACCGTCTTCGAGAAGAACCTCGTTTCATAAATGTTTCCCTTGTAAAAGCTTTCGTGTTAATTTTGAAAACCGATTCTTGTCTTTGATACTTTTGGTTTCTACTCTCAAGTTTCGAGGGCGAAACTTTTTAAAATATGGGGTGATTGTAACACCCGCAAATTTACCCTATTTTATTTTAATAATATTATATTATTATTAATTAGTGTAATTTTCGATTTAGAATAGAACTTGGTTTTCCGTGTCTAATTTAGCAAATCCGAGCCCGTAATTGGATTCTACTCGGAAATTCATGTGGGTTACGCCTTGGATCACATGTTGGGCTTTTTTTCTATTCTCCACTCACTCAACTTGCCCCATATCTTTTTCATTCTTCCACTCAATTTTTCAGCTCACTATTCATTCCCCTTCAACCCTACAAAACACACACAAACCCTAACTCACTACCATTGTTGAACCTCTAGCTTTTCCATACAAATCCCACCATATCTCACTCAATTCTTACCCAAATTCATTGATTCTTAGCTAGTTCCTCTCCTTTCCTTATTCTCCTTCTTTTAAGGTAATAAAAATCCTGTCTTTGTCACTTTTGTTTTCTCAAGGTGAAATAGTCATCTTTTTATATGAATTTGTAGGAGGAGACCTTCAAGATCCCGACAAGGATTACTATCTTGTGGAAGAAGACCTAGAAGTCGAGTGAAGACGCAAAAAGGTAACGGTGAAGAGTTACTCGATATCAATATGTGTTTTAATGCTTTAATTATGGATTTAGTTAGGAAAGTTTCAATCTTTGCCTTAATTTCATGAGGAAACATGCTTGTTGTTCTTTCATATGTGTGAATTCACCTTCTATACCTATCTTTCACTAATCTTATGCTAAATTACATTTAAGTTGTTAATTATGCTTATTTATCATGTTTGGACATAAGTTGGGTATTAAATGTGCCTTGGTTTGCTTTAATTGTTTTTATCCAATGATTGGTGATAATTATTATGCATTAAATGTGGTTTGAGGTTGGTAATGTTGTTTGAATTGAGTGGGTAACAATGGAACTTGAGTTTGGTTGTTGTTGAAGCTGAATTGCGTGTATGTGTGTCCCAGCCGGCCGACCGGCCGCCGGTCAGCCGACCGGCTGGGAACTCGTCTGATGTGAATTGTGTAACTTTGAGAATTTTGTGTTGCGTGAGTCCCAGCCGGTCGACAGGCCACCGGTCCCCCCAACCGGCTGGGAACTCTTTGTACGTTTGACTGATTTTTGTAAGATTGCGAGTCCCAGGCGGTCACCCGACAGCCGGCCAACCGGCTGGAACTCCCCCTTTTCCCATTCTCTTCATTTCTGCCAATTGGCCTATGACCCCAGCCGGGTAGCCGGTCACACCCACCGGCTGGGAATCCTCTGTATTTTTTTGGCGTTGTTTTGTGTTGCTGAGGTACCAGCTGGGTACCCGGCAGCCGGTCCCTGTAACTCTTTCTCAATTCTTTTTTGTATGCCCTCACATGTAATAGTTTGTATGGCTTGTGTATCTTATGAACCTACGTAATAACATTAAATATTCATATTTAGAATATATGATATCTCACTTGCTTAGATCACATGTTTTGTGACGGTTTTTTATATGTCCCCTCTTGAGTCGATTCTACCTTATGTTTTGATTCGAGCACTAATTGTCGAGTGCCGTAAACTCTCATTCCCCAGCTACACCCCTACTCTCGTTAGACTGGAATGTCGGAGCGATGGGGGTGTATCCTTTATGCTTGTATGCATTTGTTAGTGGGGATATGACGACGTTGTTGGGAGGCGAGCGCAGTGCTTTGATCGACCCGACCGTCAATTGCCGTATCCTTGAAAGGTGGTGTCATTGCATGTAGCGTACCGCTTGATTATGATTCTTGTGCTCTTTCTGCCTATTTCGAGTAGTTTGACCGAATTTGGGGTACTCGGCTTCTGTGTTTGGTCGAGTCTTGGATGCGAAATGTTTATCGCATGTCAATCGGAACACGTTTATTCCGAGAGTCTGGACAGGTTTAGACTAGAACCGTATTATTATTGTCGTCCTAACGGGAGGAAATGAGTCTTTCATATACGTGTTTTGATCATACTGGCCAGGTTTAGACTGTACGTGTTTTGATCATACTTTCTATGTACATGGTGCTAGTGCGTATCATTTGCCGTGAGAGTTATGTTACCATAATCATATGTTTGGATGTATGCTTATATGTTGATTACTTGTGACCGTTGGATGACTTGGCGTGGTTTGTATGTCAAGTGTCTACCTTATCAAGTATATGCCACTAACGGTGAGATGTAAGCCCTAGTGTATATATAGTTTCCTAAGGGTGTCTTTCCCGAGTCTGTTCATAATCTGATGCTTACGGTTTGGTATTCCATGTGCCTATATCTTATTATATTGAAATGCATATTTGTACCTCACGTGACTCACTTATATATATGTACGCTTCCACATGTTTATTACCGTTTATGTAAGTTTACTTGTGATATGGCTGGGAGAACCCAGAGTTACTCTTACTGACTGTGGCGTTCATGTTTCATGAATGAACAGGTTGCTTGCTTGGATCTTTCTTGCCTTTCTGGGTTTCGGTGTGAGCTAGCAGGCGTCGGCCCCTATCGATTCTCCCTCTTGATGTTTTAGCTAGTTCGCTAGACCCTATTTTATGCTTGTCTACGTTTTGAGAGACTACGTCTCGTTGTAGTACCTTATGCTTTAGTTTGTACTGTTCTTGATATTCCTCGTACCTTTCTTTTGGCATGTCAAAGTTTTGAAAATCTCGTATTTTTTCGCTATTTAAATCGCATGCTTGTTATGTTTAATTTCCGCTATCGCGAGGGTTGTCACAGTTACTGTTTACAAATTTCGACTGTTGGATTTTGGCTTTAAAATAGTGTTTTTCAAGTGTAAACAGCGTTTTAAACAAGACTGGCAAGCAGGTCGGTGTTTTTAAGCAAAACTCTGTTGTCTTGATAGAATTTTAGGTCATTTTTGGTTAAAAATTATGATTTTTTTTTTTTGTATAATTGTTATGGTAATTTAATCAATCTGATTGATTGGTTGATAGGTTGATACAATGGTTGTATTGAGTTAGGTTTGAATCTTTATTTGTTGTATGCATTCCCGATATGATATGATCATCTACATATGTTATTACATTTTTACATAAGATGTTTAAAAACTACAATTTTGAATGGTTGACGATTATGAATCGTTTTTGGAGTTCTTAACATGATTTGTTCTAATTTACTAATGCTTGTATATTACATTTGTGTAATGTGGTGTTTAAGAATCAATTAAAACGTTGTGTTTAAATTTGAACGGCTAGGTTCCCTTATATCTTTTACCTAAGAGAACTAGCGCCATGTTTAGGACCTTTGTCATGTCTGACTCCAACTTTCCTTAATTAAAATATTAAGTAATGTCCTTCCAAATTAACGACTGTAATAATTTATATCGTTGAAAGTATTGTCTGCCAAAGTAGAGTACTTCTTTTATGTAAGTTGAACAAGTGGGTAACAGTTACCCACATGTGATATTTGTTCCACTTAACAAAGTTATCAAAATAGGTTTGGACTTTGGGGTAAATAATCATGTCACATAACATGTCACATGACGACTATGAGTTGCATATGATGTGATTGACATTTGATGGCTACCTTGGTATGTGTAGTTTGGGCGATGAGCCAAAACTCACTCAAGCTATATATGATTAGGGATCCTAGAATACTATGCACATATGAGGGTTATGTGTGTAGTGATTTTATCTTAAAATTATTTAAGAATGTCGTGCAAATTGTTTGTCTTAAATTGATTAAGATAATAACTTTTATTAATATATCAATTTAGTTTTGCATATGTTGATAGTTGTAATTTGTCATTGTTGTCATATTTTTCAAGTGGGTTTGAATCGTTCAAATTCATAGATTGGTTTCTTTGAAAATTGTTCTCAATTATGCAAAGTGAAGTTTATTTTCAAAAGACAATTTTTACTAAGCCATATTCAATGCTAATGTATAGTTTTGACTATTTATATATAACGAATTAAAGTTATAATGATGACAATACCTACCATATATGTCCATTGTCTAAAATAATGGAATTGTTCCTGTTTAGTGAAAAAAATATGTGGGATGATCCAGTTACTCCATTCGTCATTGTTATGACATAATTATATTGATAATTTGAAGTAATTGGATATCCTTATTATCAAAGGTTGGTGACTGAAATTATTTCAGTTATATCTTAAGTTATAGTCTATTCATTATGAATTAGGCACGTAACTTAAGAGAATTTCTCACTTAGTGACATAAGATGATGAAAACATCGAGTCTTTTATCAAGAAGATTCAGAAACTAATGTTCTTTGAGTTCATTAGCAAAGAGTCTTTAAGATATGAGCTTAGACAATGATAATGGTAAGGGAAAAGGACAATCGTTGTCAAGTCCTACATGAAGATAAATGCCTATAGGTACGAATTTTTGTTGTAATTATCATCATTATTGTAGTGACAAATAGCATTGAAAAGGTGGCTAATAGAAAATGTCTCAAAAATCTGCGAAAGTTATTGAAGTATGACTTCTAACTGGAGTTGCATGTTATAGAAATAAAAGTTACTACGCATATTCTACTATAAGATATAAGATACCGAAGATGGAATTTACATTATGAATGTAATGACCTGTGGTAGTAGGACAATAGTAAGGAATGTGATAAATCTACGTGTATAAGGAACAAATGTTGTTGCATTAAACGTATACTTTATTCATTTGAATGTGATATTGTTCAAAACTAGATTTGAATAAAAGTTATTCTTACAAATGTCATTAGCAGAATGATAATTCTTTTCATGTTTGGACATAAATTGAATTAATATTTTATATAGAACAAATGTTGTTCTCTTTCTGTCAATAAAAATATAATCTATGGCATGAAATACAAAGGGTTCGAGTCTTATGACTCAAGTTTTACGCGCTTACAAAATTGTTTTTAGCCATGAAACAAGAAACACATGTAGAAGCACCATTAAGATTGACTTCTGGGGCTTGTTGATTTGGATCAATTAAGGCAAGTGAATTTTGTTTAGATGGTAAAAGGACTTTAAGGTGCTCTAACTAGTTGTAGTAAGAGAGCGACCAACTAATTTGATCACACATATTCTGATATATGTGGGTTGAATAAGTCATGTTGCTACGGAATAAGATTATAGTACTTCATTATAATTACTATTTCCAGTAATTATGCATAATTTCATACGATGAACATAAAGTATTATTCTTTCAAACAGTTTGAAATAGACTCAGATTGAAGTAAGAGATCTGAAGTAAGAGATCAACTTAGGAAGTTGATCAATATTGTTCGATTTGATCGAAATGGGGAAGCTTGAACCAAGTATTTATGATCATCGTAATAGTAATGAAATTGTTTCACTACTAGTCTTAAGGAAACAATGTATGTTTCATTATAAGAATATTAGAGAAAAATTGTTTTCTTTAAAGGACATCACCAACTAAGTTAGTTTGAGATATTTTGGGAATGTCCCAAAGATATAACCATGCGGGATTGCCCGAAATGGGAAATATATATGTTTGATGATGGTCTTTTTCTTAATAATTGTGAAATGTTATGTCTTATACGAGAATAAGAACTCTATTTTGATATGGTTTTGTCTTTGATGAGTCATGCAGATCTTGTTGATTTTGGAGTTATGTGCTCTAAGTATCTTGGTACACAATTTTGTAATTTTTTTCATTTAGGTAAATGAAAATACATTACATACAGGTGGAATGGTTCCTATGGTATTTTTTTGATATTTGAGACTTTAAATTTGTTTTTTTAATATATATATATATATATATATAGAGAAAGGATCATGTAAGTCCACTTTCATTTAGTGAGTCCATGAGTCCTCTTAGAGGCCCTTGGATCTTAAAGATCAATGGCTAAGATTAAAACAAGAAAATGTCATTAGGATGGTGTTAATCCCCCTCTCTCTCATCCCCACTAATTAAATCACTAATACATACCTAATCCAATCTCAATCAAACCCTAATATTTATACCCTTTCCTCACCTTTTCCTCTCATTTTAACCTTCTCCACTCTCTCTCTACCTCCCTTATCTCTCATCAATCCTCTCAAAAAACAAACCCAAAAAAAACAATCCAAAACTCATCAAAATTCCGGCCACCTCTCCGGCCACCCTCCGTCCCTCATTCCTTCCTCTGCCGCCCCCACCACGCCCCCACCTCTCCGGCCACCCTCCGGCCACCCTCCGTCCGTCATTCATTCCTTCCTCTCTAAAACAACCACCACCAAACCCAAAAAAAAAACTAGATCTAGAAAAAACTAAAAGAAAAACCCACAAACCACCAATGGCACCTACCTGCCGCCACCCACCGGCCTCCACCCATTCACCCTCCGGCCGTCCCTCCCTCCGGCTGACTCACCGCCACCACCGTGCCGCGTCCTCCGCCTCCTCTTGTCAGCCTCCGCCTCCACCAAACCGCCTCCACCAAACCGCCTCCACCTGACCTCCTCCTTCCGCCACATCTTCCTTTTCTTTTCTTTTTTTCTTTTTTCAAATCTGAAAAATGGTATGGTTTTGGTGGTGTTCTCATGGTTTTGGTGGTGTTCTCATTTCTCTTTTTTTTCTTTTTCCTTTTCTTTTTCTTCTTCAGTTTTGCTTAAATATTTGTTTTGTTTATTTTTCTGTTTTTCTTTGTTTTTTAGATCTGAAAAGGTGGGTCAAACTTTAATGATGTCTATTAAAATATCACATATTATTTATTAAAGTAACACATATTGTATATTAAAGTCACACATATTGTATATTAAAGTAACACATAGTATATATTAAAGTAACACAAATCCTCTATTAAAGTTACACATATTGTATATTAAAGTAACACAAATTCTCTATTAAAGTTACATGTCTTATTTATTAAAGTCACATATATCAAAGTAACACATATTATTTATTAAAGTAACACAAAATGACCTTAAAGTTATATAATGACTGAAGTTACACTTTTAGTATCTGAAGTTACCCATATAATGGCTGAAGTTACCCATATAATGACTGAAGTTTTTTTATATGTTTTATATGTTTTTATATGTTTTATATGTTTTATATTTATTAAAGTAACACAAAATGACCTTAAAGTAACACATTTTTTTATAAGTTTTATGTTTTTTTTTTATTTGTTATGTTTTTATTTTTTTATTTTAGATTTCGTTTTTTTATTTTTTTATGGTGTTTATATTTCTAGATCTAAAGTTACACTATTTTAGACTAAAGTTATATAACTGAAGTTACATAGGTTTGGACTGAAGTTACGTAGGTTTGGACTGAAGTTACGTAGGTTTGGACTGAAGTTACGTAGGTTTGGACTGAAGTTACAGAGATTTGGACTGAAATTTGACTAGTTTGGACTGAAGTCACACTAGAAAAGACTAATGCATAAAATTACCCTATAAATGACTAAAGTTACACAAATAATAATTGAAGTTTCACTAATAAAGTAAAATGTTACACTCATAAAAATGCTAAAATTTAATTGTATTTTGGGTTAAAGTTACACAAATAAGGCTTGAAGTTACACAAATAATGGTTGAAGTTACAATCAGAAAAGGCTAAAATCACATAAAATTGTCTTAAAGTTACATAAATTCAAATTCATATAGTCGAAATCACATTTTAGCTTGAAGTTACACAAATAATGGCTGAAGTTACACTCGTAGTGACTGAAGTTACACTCATAAAAAGGCTAAAATCACATAAAATTGTCTTGAAGTTTCATAAATTCAAATTTATGTAGTCGAAATCACATTTTAGTTTGAAGTTACATAAATAATGGTTGAAGTGACACTCGTAATGACTGAAGTTACACTCATAAAAAGTCTAAAATCACATAAACTTGTCTTTAAGTTTCATAAATTCAAATTTATATAGTCGAAATCACATTTTAGTTTGAAGTTTCATAAATAACGGTTGAAGTTACACTCATAATGACTGAAGTTACACTCATAAAAAGTCTAAAATGACATAAATTTGTCTTGAAGTTTCATAAATTCAAATTTATATAGTCGAAATCACATTTTAGTTTGAAGTTTCATAAATAACGGTTAAAGTTACACTCATAATGACTGAAGTTACACTCATAAAAAGTCTAAAATGACATAAATTTGTCTTGAAGTTTCATAAATTCAAATTTATATAGTCGAAATCACATTTTAGTTTGAAGTTTCACAAATATGGGCTGAAGTTACACTCACAAATCTCAGAAATTCAAAAGTGCTCAAAAGTGATTAATTAAAGGCTAGAGAGAGAAAGTTAATTAATTAGTGCATAGGTAATTGATTAGTGTTAAGTGTGCTTTTGTCTCTACAATCTCATCCATTCATCTCCCTCATCCAATGGCCAAGATGAGGACTCATGGACTCACAAAAATTGGTGGACTCATAAGAACCTATCTCTATATATATATATATATATATATATATATATATATATATATATAGAATTAGGATCTCGTGCGAACTAAAACTTTGGTGCGAACTGTACGAACTTGTATCTAAAAGGCAAATTTGTCTCAAAGCCCAATCAGTAAATGAAACAGCCCACAATTAACACAAGTCTTATAACCAGTATTCACAATGTTGTTTCTTCAACCTCTCTCCTCACTCTCATCCCTAAATCCTCCGCCGCCACCATCCGTCGTCCTCCGCCGCCACCATCCGTCGTCCTCCGCTGCCACCATCCGTCGTCCTTCGCAGCCACCGCACACTGTTGCTCCTCCACATAACTCCGACTTCCCAGTCTACTTTCTACCCGCGACATACCGTGACCATTTCCATTCCGACGACGACGAGGTATGTGATGGTCGTCAGATGATTCTTCTACCAATACTCGACGCCGACGACTATCCTCTCGCTCATCCACTGCGTTTCTTCTACCAACACTCGACAATGCCTCTATTTTATTATTTGATATTAGATCTGCTGGTTTTTACTTTTTAGTTATTGTTGGGTGTGGTTATTGGTGGCGGTGGTGGTCACGTGCGTGAAATCCAAGGTCACCGTCGATATCTCCGGTACGGTGCAGTCTGAATGGCGATGGTGATTATTGGGAGTGGTGATCGCTTTGTTGATTAATTAAAGGCTAGAGAGACAGAAAGTTAATTAATTAGTGCATAGGTAATTGATTAGTGTTAAGTGTGCTTTTGTCTCTACAATCTCATCCATTCATCTCCCTCATCCAATGGCCAAGATGAGGACTCATGGACTCAAAAAAATTGGTGGACTCATAAGAACCTATCTCTATAATATCTATAAATGATTATATCTCTCTATATATAATCTCTATATATATCTATGATATCTCTTAATATTAGCTTATATATATATAGATATATATCTATATATATATATATATCTATATATAATATATATATATATATATATATATAGAATTAGGATCTCGTGCGAACTAAAACTTCGGTGCGAACTGTACGAACTTACACTCACAAACTTCGGTGCCAATATGGGCTGAAGTTACACTCACAAATCTCAGAAATTCAAAAGTGCTCAAAAGTGATTAATTAAAGGCTAGAGAGAGAAAGTTAATTAATTAGTGCATAGGTAATTGATTAGTGTTAAGTGTGCTTTTGTCTCTACAATCTCATCCATTCATCTCCCTCATCCAATGGCCAAGATGAGGACTCATGGACTCACAAAAATTGGTGGACTCATAAGAACCTATCTCTCTCTCTCTCTCTATATATATATATATATATATATATATATATATATATAGAATTAGGATCTCGTGCGAACTAAAACTTCGGTGCGAACTGTACGAACTTGTATCTAAAAGGCAAATTTGTCTCAAAGCCCAATCAGTAAATGAAACAGCCCACAATTAACACAAGTCTTATAACCAGTATTCACAATGTTGTTTCTTCAACCTCTCTCCTCACTCTCATCCCTAAATCCTCCGCCGCCACCATCCGTCGTCCTCCGCCGCCACCATCCGTCGTCCTCCGCAGCCACCACACACTGTTACTCCTCCACATAACTCCGACTTCCCAGTCTACTTTCTACCCGCGACATACCGTGACCATTTCCATTCCGACGACGACGAGGTATGTGATGGTCGTCAGATGATTCTTCTACCAATACTCGACGCCGACGACTATCCTCTCGCTCATCCACTGCGTTTCTTCTACCAACACTCGACAATGCCTCTATTTTATTATTTGATATTAGATCTGCTGGTTTTTACTTTTTAGTTATTGTTGGGTGTGGTTATTGGTGGCGGTGGTGGTCACGTGCGTGAAATCCAAGGTCACCGTCGATATCTCCGGTACGGTGCAGTCTGAATGGCGATGGTGATTATTGGGAGTGGTGATCGCTTTGTTGATTTGGTGATGGGTTATTTTAGGGTGTGTGATGGTATCGTCGCCGTCGTTATGGTGGCCGTAAAATTCACCGTCGTGGGGTCTGGGGTATATGCCAGCGTCGGTAGGTGGCGGACGTTCATATGGTGAATGTGGTTTATGTAGGGATGGGTGGTAGTGGTGTTTAGGTGTTAGTCGGTGGTGGTGGTAAGGTGACGTCAGTCATTAGCTTGTGGATGTGGTGGTGGCGTCGGCGGTGGTGTTGGTGGTGGTTGCATCGTCCGTGGTGGTGGTGATAGTGGTGGTGGGGACGACTGTGGTGGTGGCTGGTATGTCAGTCATTTGTTTGTAGATGTTGCGGTTGTGGTTGTGGGCCTCTTGAATACACCAAATAGTCAAATACCAGCCCGGATACATGTGGTATTACTATCGGATACACATGGTGTTACTACCGGGTACACATGTATCCAGTAGTAATACCATATGTATCTGGTAGTATTATCATGTGTATCTGAGCTAGTTCGTACAGTTCGTACTGAACTCAAGTTCGCACAGGAACCCGCCCCTATATATATATATATATATATATCTATTATATATATATAATATGAATAATATATACTATACTATAAATAATATATATATATATATATATAGAATTAGGTTCAAATGAGTCCCCTCTTCTCTTTTGAGTCCTTGAGTCCTAATCCAAGCCCTTGGATAAAGATGATGAAGGGTTACGATTAAAACAAAATGAAAGGCCAAGATTGTGAGACACACACAATCCAATCTCTTCAAACCCTACTACTTATACCCTTTCCTCACCACTTTTTTTTTTGTCATTTTCACATTTTCACTTATCTCTCTACCTCCCTTATCTCTCTACCTTCCAAAATTAAAACCCAAAAAATTAAAACCCTCCTCTCCCTCACTCACCAAAGCCGACAACCCCACCCCCACTCCTCCACCACCAATCGCCGCCGCCCCCTCCACCACAACCTCTTTTCCTTGCCCTTCCCTCCACCACCGCCACCATCTACCTTTGCCACAGACCCACAACCTCACCCTTATTAACAGCCTACCCACCACCCCACCACCCCACCACCACCATTTCCAAATCAGACAAAAAAAGAAAAGAAAAAGAAAAACTACCTACCACCTCTACCACCACCATTTCCACAACCACTAAACATAACAACCACCAAACACAAAAACCACCACAAAAAACCACCACAAATAACACAGATCTTGAAAAAGAAAGAGAGAGGAGTGGCGACTGAAAGAGCGGTACGCAGAAAGAGATGAGGGAGGTGGCAGAAAGGAGGGAAAAGGAAGGAGGAGGGAGACGGCTGTCATTTCTTTTTACATTTTTTTTCCAGATCTAAACTTTTTAGGGTTATTGGTGGTAGTTAGTGTGGTGTTAGGAATGGGGCGCGTCTGTGGATGGTTGTTGGAGAAGGCGGTGCGGAGGTCTCATTTTTATTTTTTTAAACAAAAAAACAACCACAAATCGTTTTTCTTGTGGTGGTTGTAAAGGAAGGTTATTGTTTTATTTTTATTTTATATATCGTCTTTTTATTTCAGATCTGAATATTAAACTAAATTTTTTTTTTCAAACTCGTTTTCTCAGATCTGTAGGGGAAGTTTTTTTTTTTTCAAATCTTGTTTTTTTTTTTATGTTTGTTTGTTGGATGTATTTGGTGGAGGCGATGGTTGTTTATTTAAAATATCGTTTTTATTTTTATTTTTGACATTTTGTATGTTTTTTATTTTTCTTTTAGATCTCGTTTTTTTATTAATATTATATGTGACAACCCTCGCGAATGCGGAAATATAAAACATACAAGCATGTGAAATAATATGCGGAAATACGGTATTTAAAAAAACTTTTATACATGCAAGATATATAACACGAGGAGTGTCAAAATATTACAAGCTAAGTACAAAATACAACAAAGAGACGGGGTCTCTTAAAATGTTAGCAAAGAACAAGTGTTTAGCAAAACTAGCTAAAACGTCTATGAGGTGAAACTTCCAGGTAGACAAACGCCCGCTAGCTCACACCCGAACCCAAAATAGTCAAAGCAAAAAGCCATCCAAAGCAAGCAACCTGTTCATTCATGAAAAACATGAACGCCACAATCAGTGGGAGTAACTCCGGGTTCTCCCAGCCATATCACATTAAACGTACATATAAGGAAACACAAAGGTAAAATCAGGCATATATGAATATACATGTGAGATACGATAAGATTAGATAGGCAATACGAGATATAATGATAAGATCATATGGAAATCAAATAAAGAGGTCATCATGTTATTCAAGACACGGGGAAAGACACTCTTATGCAACCGAA